>JARKHS020023250.1:0-120649 GCA_030143305.2 Amblyomma americanum
TCGAATCCAAATCTCTTAGCAATAAATGGACCTTTCGCCGCCGGACAAGCATTTTCCAACAGGCCACGAAATGTCGAACTATCGGATTTCGCATTTGAGAGTTGTCCTCAGTGCCCTTTAAAGAGGATAAGCGGAGACCAAAATGGCTGACTGATTCAGGTTTACAGTAAAATGGGCATAGGAGAGAGGGCCAAACCACACCTGTAATGTAAATGTTTAGATGCGGAATACGGCAGCGTAGTCTCGTAAATAAGATTTCAGTCGGTCGTTTCTGGCAAAATTTCCTGCTCCAGGAATACCGGAGGTGTTGATAACCTGCATGCATTAAAAGCGACTTGTTTTGGTCAGCTTATAACGATTGTCTCCGAACTCAATCAGCTGTTTGATCAGACAGTTAACACTGAGCCACCGAGAGAAGCCTTTTGCAGGTTATCAGTAACCTTATTTAAAATCACCCCACTGTGACCAGGCACCCATCTGAAATGCACAAGGCACAGATGAGGAGGAAGCAATGATTGAAATGTGCTTAAAGTTGGAGAGCCATCGAAGCGAGGTATGAGCACAAAAAAATCAGTGATGTCTGCAATTAAGTTTGCTCCGGTTTGCACGGAGAAAACGCTACCGCCGAAACTCAGCGTGATAAGTGGAAATGAAATCGGGCAGTCTTACTGAAAACGACCACACTAGTTTCACACCCCACACTGTATACTTTTGCATTGCGAGGCGTCGGTTGCAATCATAATGTTAGTCAGAAGGCTAAGTAAATGATTCCTGTTATAAGCCATTCAGGATAAAAGGCGGTGAAGCTTTATCATTGTCATGAAAGGTGCCGTCAAATATGATTTGAGCAGAGGCCCCACTGCTGAACGCCGGAATGATTTATATTTGCACCTGTAATGGTTCATGTGAAGTTTGCACGTGAGGTGTAAAAATGAGACCAATGGACGCCAAAAAAGGAGGGCTGACAAAAAAAAAACGGACTGAGAGATGGGCACTTCACAGAATTTTTGAGGTATGACTGTGCTCTTTCAATAGTTTAAGCCTAATATAAGAGGGATGAGATTCAGACTTCAAGGTACAGCACATTATTAGCCACAAACTTGGGCAATCGATCCAAGGCATAATCGAAGCACTTCCCACTCCAAGAAAACATATGGGGATAAAGCCTGTGGGCATGAGAGCCAGAGAACAGTACGGATCCAAATTTGAAAACTGGTTGAACAAATTTTGTTAATCAACAGAAGCGCATCTCTCCGCATTCCTAACGTGACATTACACAACCTACGCAACACGGCACAAATTGCCTTCTGCCGCAACATGGCTCAGTGTGTTGCTGCAAAGTTAGTTTTTCGTCACAAATGATGCCCAGATATTTTAGGCACTGAACTTGAGGAATGAGCTGATGGTATTGAGTCAGAGAGGCGAATACGGTCTTCTATTTAGGGAAAGCAAGGATAGCGCATTTGCTGACATTTAGCGTAAGGTGTATGGTTTGTAGCCATTGTTCAAGGGAACCTAAATATAGGACTGCAACCAAACTTAACTTAGTGAATAATGTCAGTCGCAGGAGAAAACAACACGATGTAGTCCGCATAAACATAAGTAAAAACTTCGCTATGAATGAAAATGGAGCTGAGGAGAATGTTAAACAATGGAGAGGGCAGACAGCTGTGGAACACTTCTCGTTTCCATGCTAGCAGCACATTAAGGACGAGGTACAAGAACAATAAGTACGACAGGATGAGACAAGGTTTGGTTTCCTTTGTAGGAAGATATCTCATATTTTTGCCTTGTTCTGATTCTGTATTTTCCTTATTAGTCACGTGAGGTCTTGCCCCTCTTCTTCGTACTTGAAGTTTTTGTGTCATCTTTCGTTTGGGTTTTGATTTGTTTTTTTTCGTGGTCACATGGCCTGATAGGGCACTTCTTAAATACTGGTCCGCTTAGTCTCTCAGAATAAAAGTTGATAGTTCAGCGCCTCGTCCCATTGTACTTCTTGTTCTTGTGCCTTGTCCTTAGTGCGCTTCGAGCATGGATCTTAACCAACTAGGCCAACAACAAGTATTGCTCAAGTATTATTTCTCGTTTGCTTATTTATACCTCCCTGTGTGCATATCAAGATGAACAAAAAAATTATCATGCAGGAATGAGGAGATCCACGGTAAAAAGTAATCTGGAAAGTTGATGGACTGTAGTCATAAGTTTAGGATATCAGCGTAATCAAAGCAGCAAACATTCCACGGCGCCGAGCAAGAATTCGACTTTCTAAGTCAGTAAGTGCATTCCATATCGAGCAGCCTGGCCGAACACATTTGGCAGACACTGAGAATATCTCTGTGGCCCAAGAGATTCAAAAAGCACGTGTGTGGGACCATTTCAATTACATTGACTATGTAAATGTGAAAGAAATCGGCCGAATGTTATCCAGGGCACAGGATCACGTTGGCGATCTACTACTCGCAAGGTACCCAAGTGTGTTTTGTAATAAAAAGTTTGGCGACTCTTCAAAGACAATCTTCAGCACTTTTGACGTGACGACATCAGAACTTGGAGCAGCGGATGGTAACCTCAAGAGGAGTTGACATTTGACAGCCTTACCAGAAACAAGATTTTTTAAGGCCTTCCTGTAGGGATAAGCAAACATTAGTTAAATTTTGATCCTCCCAAAGTAGCGCACGATATGGAGCCCCTGTTGGTTCCATATGAGAAAGCGGGGCTGGGGCAGCCCCTTTAGGTATACCTACGTTGGCCGCCATAGACATCAACACTTTATCCTGCATGGGTCCCATACTGGTGCTGCTAAGGCTAAATCAGCTCACATCTGTCCGCTGTTGGGTGCCTTATGGCAGACGCAACTTAAACGAGGACTCTATTTAGAGAAATCCTCGCCAAGCCCCATTGGGGCTGCTCACACAAAAGCACTGCGACTCCCACATCGGCCGTGGCAGAGGTGGAAAATGAGCATCCCCGCATGCTGTTCACATCGGTTTCTTGTAACGTACTATAGTGCAGACGCAACATAAATGTGGACACTATGCACGAAAAGCTTCATCAAATCCAATTGGTGCTGCCCACACAATGCCGCTGCAACTTATACATTGGTCGTGCGGGGCTGGAAATGCGCACGTTGCCCACATCAGCCCTTGTCTATTACTTTCGGGCAGATGCAAGATTATGTAGGCTCTGTGAAGGAAAAACATCGTGAAACTCAATCGGGGCTGAAAAGCGTGTTTGCCTGTATGCTACCCACATCAGTCCCTTGTCGGGTACTTGAGGGCAGATGCAACATAAATGTAGTCTCTATGGTGGAAAAACATTGGGAAGTTTTTTTACAGCAAAAGACGATTTGGAGATAGCATGGTGTATTATTGGTTACTCTTTTCGTAACCAACTTAAAAATGCTAGGTTGCACTAAAAATTTGCAGGGCTAGTCTTACTGTTTAGCTCGTGAATCAGCTAAAGCTGTTATAGCTTTGGTTTAGCCGTATCTGCATTCTGCCGTGGAAGCACCCTCAGGTTGCGCATTCCTCCACCCTCGTCATAACTTCCCAAGACACTATAGCCACCCGTCGCCTCCCACCCCCATGCTCTCTCCCTCTAGTCTTCACTAAAAATGGAGAGCGGGATTTCTCTCTCTCCACGTTGTCACATGCCCACTACGGCAGGTGGTGGACTTTGATCTACAGCTGACACTGTAGGCTCCACGGTAGACAGCAGCATGGCTATATGGCTAAACCAAAGCTATAACAGCTCTCGCTGTGAAACTTTACCAAATAAGATATTTTTTATCATTAATTGCTGTTACTGCACCTAATTTCGGTGTAGATGAAATTAAAGGAAACCTTGTGCTTTGTCATCTCAATGCACATTTTTAAAAATTTGCCGTCTAATCCGTGATACGCCTAGGTTACTCCAATGCAGGAATACATGAGGGCTGTTCAGTGTTTTGATCTCATGCATACCCAATTAGGAACAACACAAGGAAAGTTGTCATGCATGAGATCAAAACACTGAACAGCCCTCATGTATTCCGGCCCCACCGCGGTGGCTCAGTGGTTAGGGCGCTCGACAACTGATCCGGAGTTCCCGGGTTCGAACCCGACCACGGCGGCTGCGTTTTTATGGAGGAAAAACGCTGAAGCGCCCGTGTGCTGTGCGATGTCAGTGCACTTTAAAGATCCCCAGGTGGTCGAAATTATTCCGGAGCCCTCCACTACGGCACCTCTCTCTTCCTTTCTTCTTTCACTCCCTCCTTTACCCTTCCCTTACGGTGCCGCGGTTGGACAGGTGTCCAACAATATATGAGACAGATACTGCGCCATTTCCTTTCTCCCAAAACCAATTATGTACTCCTGCATTGCAGTAACCTAGGCTTATCACGGATTAGACGGAAAATTTTTTAAAATGTGCATTGAGATGACAAAGCACAAGGTTTCCTTTCATTTCATAGGGTGTCCAGCACTGCTAACTCTTCACATTTATCTTCAAAGCGCATTATTAGTGGCCTGACAAAATGTGGTTTATAATTGAATAATCTTCTAGATGGGCACTTTGTAACAATGGGATAGCAGAGATGTTTAGGAAGAGAACGGGTTTTTAGGATGTACGTGCATGTAAGTGTGACTCTTATATCCTCTAGTGTGGGCTCATTAGCTTCAACATAAAGACTATTTACCGGGGATGTTCTACATGCTCCAGTTGATAGGCGCAGACCAAGATTATGAACAGGGTCCAGTCGTTTCAAGTAGGATGCTCTTGCTGAACCATATACTATGCACCCGTAGTCCAGTTTCGAGCGCACCAAAGAGCGATATATTTGTAATAGGCATGCTCTATCGGACCCCCACCGTTTTCGCGAGAGTACCTTTAATACATTGGGGGCTTGGGATGCTTTCTTTTTAAGGTTGTTAATGTGTGGTAGGAATGTAAGTTTCTTGTCAAAACTGACGCCTAAAAATTTCTGTTCCTTTTTGACTGGCAGTGTGGTTTGATTCAAGCACAGATTGGGATCGACCTGTAGGCCTCGTCGTAGTGAGAACAGAACAGCTACAGTTTTTTGAGGAGAGAACTTGAATCCATTTTTCTCTGCCCAAGCAGCCAGTTGATTTAGTGTGATTTGTATTTGTCTCTCGCAGGACAGTATGATGAAAGAAGTGCATGCTATCTGTAGGTCATCTACATAAACTGAATACTTTACGGACTTGGGTATTACTTCGGCCAAAGAATTCATTTTTACTATGAAGAGTGTCGTACTTAAAATGTATCCCTGGGGTACGCCATTCTCTTGGGTGAATGTCATTGACAGAGTTGCTCCTAGACGGACTCTGAATGTGCGGTTAGTCAAGAAGTCGTTCAAGCAGTTCAGCATCTTGCCGCGGATCCCTAGCTCTGCTAGGTCATGGAGGATGCCGAACTTACGTGGTATCATAGGCCTTCTCCAAATCGAAGAAGACCCCGATACAGTGCTGTTTGTGGATGAATGCCTCCCGGATGGTGTTTTCTAGGCGGACAAGGTGATCAGTGGTCGAGCATGCTTTCTTAAATCCACATTGACTTACATCTAAGAGTCGACGAGATTCAAGTGTGAAGGTCAGTCTAATGTTTATTATGCTTTCGAAAGATTTAGCAATGCAGGTGGTGAGGGCTATCGGTCTGTAATTGTTAGGACTTGTTGGTGGTTTTCCGGGTTTCAAAAAAGGTACTATTATTGCTTTCTTCCACTCCTCAGGTATATTCCCAGTTGTCCGTATTTTGTTAAAGAATTTCAACAATGCCTGCACGGCAGCCTCGGAGAGATGGGCAAGCACAGTGTAATGCACATTATCTGGGCCTGTTGCTGTCTTTTTACCACAAGATAACACCCTAATCAATTCCTGGAGTGTGATGGGTTGAGTGTAGTCCTCGTGCATACCTGCTGCAAATGGAAGTTTTTGTTTTTCTGCTATTGCTTTGTACTTCTGGAACGTGTTTGTGTAATTGGACGAATTGGAAACTTCAGCAAAATGCTCGCCCTGTATGTTGGCCTGTTCTTCTAATGATGTTTGTGTCCCGGGTGTAGTCAATAGGGGAAGTGTGAAAGAGGTATGGTCACTACTGAATCTATGAACCTTTTCCCACATTTTTTTGGAGGTTATTGAGCTGTTAATTGAGGATACATATTTCTGCCACGAGGATTTCTCGGCATTTCTTCGAACGAATCGCGCCCTGGCCTTGGCACTCTTAAAGGCAATCAAGTTCCCCGCTGTGGGATACCGACGCAGTGAGCCCCAAGCTTTATTTTGTTGTTTTTTTGCCAATGTGCATTCTTGTGTCCACCATACTTTATGTTTTTTGTGTACAAGTCCTGTTGTTTGTGGTATGGCTAGTGTAGCGGCCGATATTATGCATTTAGTAAACTTTTCATTAATTTTGTCTATGCTGAGGTCTTCACAAAATTCTTTCTCTAGTGTGGCACTTGCTGTAAAAAGTGACCAGTCGGCGAGGTGAAGTTTCCAGCGCCGTGGTCCTGTGGGGATGACTGGAGTAGACGATGAGAGGCTGATGATAGTACGAAGGTGATCACTTCCCAGAGGGTCATTTAAAACATCCCATTTAAAATCATTAAAAAGCGATGGTGATGTGAAAGCTAAATCGAGGAAGCTCATTTTTGCCGAGCTTGGGCAACAATAAGTGGCTTTTCCTGTATTTAAAAGACAGATATTATTTGACAGGATAAAATCTTCGATTATTTGTCCGCTTGGATCACATCGTTCGCTTCCCCAAAATGGGGAGTGATCGTTAAAATTGCCAACTACCAGATATGGCTCCGGCAGTTGATCAATCAGGCTTTCTAAATCTTCCGATTGTTAATGTGATGTGGGGGGGGAAGATATACAGAATATACTGTTATTGTTTTGTATGTAACGACGCTAACTGCGACTGCCTTAAGTTTTGTGTTAAATTTGACGTCTTGAGCAGGGACGCCGCTTTGGACGACAATTGCAACGCCTCCCGAGAGTTGATTTGCCTGCTCGCGATCGCGTCTAAAAGTTTTATAATGTTTCAGGATATGCACATGTTGTGGACCAAGATTGGTCTCCTGAAGACATAAAACTATGGGTAACATTGACCCTAAAATATGTGTTACGTCAATGTAATTCCGCATAAGTCCTCTGCAATTCCATTGAATTAAAAAAGCCATGTTTATGCTTTTGAAAGGAAAAGAAAGGGGATTTATTTATGTAGTGGGCCTGTTATGAGGGGCCTTCGCTGTCGCTGCCTGGGGCGTGGAGGGCCCTGCCATTGGCTCGGTGGAAGTGGCCTCGGCAGGTGCCAGAGTGCTTTGTGGTGCTACGCCCCTGCGCACCACATCAGCGAAGCTTGGTTTTGCTGTGAAAGAGAATGTGTTGGTAAGCGCAAAACGCCTCCTTGCCTCTTTAAATGAAATGTTTTGTTTGGTCTTTACGGTGATGATTTCTTTTTCCTTTTTCCAGGACAGACACGTCCTGGAGTATGCAGCGTGGTCTCCTTCGCAGTTTGCGCAGTGCAGTGCTGCATCACATTCCTCGGAATGGTGGTCCTTCGAGGCGCATTTCGTGCAGGTTTTGCGGCCGCGGCAGGTCTGTGAGCCGTGGCCAAACTTTTGACAGCTGAAGCATCGGCAGGGATTGGGTATATAATGTCTGACATTGACTTTCAGATATCCAACTTCGATCGTTTCGGACTAAGTGCTGGTGTTAAATGTGAGGACCATGTGTTTGGTGTCTATTTCTTTATTGTCCTTGCGGATTTTGATTCAATGAACATCAATCACATTCTGGTCGGAGAGCCCTTGAAGCATTTCGGCTTCTGTTAAATGGATGAAGTCACTTTCTGAGATAACGCCTCGGACTGTGTTAAGGGATCGGTGGGGAGTCACGGAGACAGGAATACTTCCTATGGAAGCAATGCTTGACAGTTTCGAGCACTGGATGCTCTCACACAATTCAAGGAGTAGGTCGCCGCTGGCCATTTTTGATAACTTGTAACCAGGGCCCAAGGCATCTGTTAAACATTTGGAAACAAGAAATGGTGAAATTATTCGGGCTTGCTTTTGTTCGCATTCACTGTGAATAACATGAAACTTTGAAAATGCTTGTTTCTTTTTAGAGAAAAAATCTTCCGCTTCGTTCTGCCCTCTCTTGAGAGAGCGATCTGGTTTTGAAATGGGGGGAGCCATAAAAAAATGTAGTTATTCGGTCATGGTGCCAGCCACCCACCACGGAGTCCAACGAGGGGACGGGACAGGAACTTGATAGCAAGTCCTGCCCACGCCAGCTGTACACCTCAACTATAACCAAATATGATGCAACTCAGGGTAGTTGGTCACACAAGGTTAACCCTCGCCGCCAGGAAAAAAAGAAAAACCAGGAAGTGAGTAGGAGATAGGATAGTTGTGAGAAAGAGATAGGAAAGTGAAAGACGGAGGGGAGGACAGGAAAAGGCAACTGCCGATTTCCCCCGGTTGGGTCAGGCCGGAGGTGCCGTCTACAGGAAGCTGGGGCCAAAGTGGTGTGTTGCCTCCACCGAGGGGCCTTAAAAGTCCAAACGCCCGGCATCGGCTCAACCACCAGGATCCCCTTTTCCCCGGACACGGCGATGCCACGCACGGTGAAACGCGGGTGCTCGGGTCTGTGGTGATGCACGGTTCACCATCATCCCCCTGCGGGAATGTCCCTGCGGATGCTCGGGAACCCGCGGTGTCGCCACTCACCGACGCCTGCAAGCTGCAGACGCCCCCTGCGGGGTCCCCCCACTTCAAATTTTAAAAATTTGAAAAATAGGTCGACTTACAATCGTGTAAATATGGTAGGTATGTATGGTAAATATGGTATGGTGTCTGGTGACACCGGGCTCTTTTGATTTAGTATGGTTGCTGGAGGAAGCGGACATGCTGCAGTGGCACTTGGGGCCTTCCCATCAATAGAGTTGCCTTCTTTGAAGACCTTCGGTGACTCGAACGACATCTTCGCACCTTTGCAGCGGCCTTTCTGTGTGTAGAATGGTCTCGCACACACTTCATATGCCTGCCAATACAAAGGAGACGCGGTGCGCTGTGGAGTGATGAAGGTTGACAGCAGAGTCACCACATATCCTGATGCTCAATCTTGCTGTAAAAATGTAATAACCAAACATACAGAATGACAATGTTTGAAAATGACATCTACCTAGAAGGCTGCAACAGCCATGCTTGTCTGTGACAGGCTTTAAATAAGACAAGGACCGGACAGGTTACCACCAGAAAACAAAACTTTTATTAAGCCACATACAGTACGGTACAATGTTTTTTTTCCATAAATTACTTTAACGCTTGACTTCCCATGGACACATTGCAAAAAAAAAAATAAAGGATAAGACAAAAGGTGGTTTAGGTGCGGACACAATCCCGCCTGCAAGAACCATTACAAGCAAACCGCCCCACAAAAGCCCAAAGTGTGTGTGTGTGTATGCTGCATGCACTAATTGCACTAGCCCACCATGATGCTGCGCAAACCGCCAATAATGAGCCTACACTGTGGTTTCTGAAGACGGCAATCCCACCTTTTCCATCATGCACCGGATGAAGTGCTATTTGTGGGCAAAAGTAAAGCAAGGCCACGCAGCTTGAAAGAGCAACGAGGCAACAATAAGCCCAGAGGATATATCCCCAGGAAGAGAACAGAAGCTTGCACTGTGAAGGCTACAGTTCCCCTCGCGGCTGAGAACGAAGCCCGCGCATAGATTGTGTACACATCTTTTTTTGTTTGTTTGTATGTTTCTCAAGCTGTAGTGCATTCCATCGAAACAATAAAAAATAGTACAGCTATTCAACTCTATTATTATAACAACCGCCTCAAAACACACGGTATATAAATAATTGTTATGAGCTACAAAATAGGAAGAAGGGAAAATATCAGGAGGGGTCATCACTATTGCAGGCTGCTGTTCACAGCCATTTAAAGGTCAGTTGTACCCACCCCTCCTCCCTACCATGCCAAGCTCACAGTAGCTAAAAGCAAGAGGTGTATATATATAAACAAAGAAAAAAAAACAACGGAAGACCACGCATCAAGCTCAAAGCAATCACAACAAAGGACTCGATGCATACTTTCCAGGCGTTGGGTGGACAACGAAGACTACCAAACTTTTTTTTTTTGGTCCAGACAGCAACATAAAATGCACACCAAGAAAGTCTGAAAAAGGAGAAGAAGAAAAAAAATAGACAAGTACTGGGGGCTCCCGAGGACGTATCACACCAATGCTCTCTCTCTCTCTCTCTCGTACAACGGCATTCATACCCCAGATTCAAGGTTTCCACGCCACAGTCTATGTCTGTCTGTCAGTTTGTGTATTGTTGTATGTCCACATGTGTGTTGAGTGCACGTGTCTGTTGTGCGCAGCATGTGTTGGTCATCACCATGAGAAAGGCACAACAAACCTCAAGGACGTCACCTGCAGCACTGCTTCAAAAATATATAGTACGCAACTCTCCCATTTCCCTCCTTTCCATTCCTGTTGAGGGGAAGGACCGTGGGGTTCGGGAGGGCCCAACACACAAGCCCCAAAAGAAACACTGCAGACAGACACTGCACTGAGGAGGATTAATGACAGACACAAGAGGATGGACGGGCACCTAGCTAAAGATCTGCAGAACAAGAATTTGCACCTGCACCATTGGAAGCAGGCAAACACAAGTGAGTTGCAAATCGGCCACATTACGAAGCCTTTCATAGACAGAGAGACTGAATTCACTGAGAGCCAGCTTGCTCATGTGACATCTGGCATGAGCATTCCTTTAGGCAATTTATGTACAAGCCGTGGGAATGGGGGCCATGTCAGAGAGAGAACGGTGGGAAAGTTCAAAAAAAAAAAGAATAGAGAGGCAAAGAGAAAAAGAGAGTCTCTGCTTCACGAGGAGCAGGTTTGATCTCTTCAACGAGGCCGACGCCACACTTGTTCGGTAGCATCTGCCGGGTGCAGATGATTGCCTGTGTACCACAACAGTGGGCGCTCCCTCGAACAAAATCAAAACCCGGGAGTGAAAAGTAGTGAAGGGAACAAAAAAACAAGGGAAAAAGACATTTCCCAAGAAATGTAGGCAAACAGTGAAATGGGTGTCTGAGCACAGTCACAGTGGACACAAAGAATATAAAGGAGACATGCACGCAACAAACCAGATGCCACATTAGTATGGTTTCATAGTCACTTTGACGTTCCGTCAACACCGGCACATACAGGCGCCAACCAGGCATAACAAGCGCGACGCTCACAGCCGACCCGCCTACCATCACACCTGTGTGCGAAAGTGCAGGCCATAAAATTTGAACCGAACATGTACATGAGCAATGAAAAGGAAAATCCATACTCCAGTGCCGTTAGCTTTATACAACATGCCTCAATGCTGTTGGAAGAAATGCACCCGCGTCAATTCATAGCACCTGCCCACACAGCTTGCGTTGTACTCCAGATGTGTAGCTTCGAACAGAAAACCCCAGGCTTTTTCTTTACACACCCGCACGTTGCAACCATACAGCATTTCATCAAATAACATGCAAGTGTCGCTCTTGCAACATTGGTACACAATAGGCAATTGACAAATACAGAAGGCAACCAAGTAAAAGACACAATGAGGAGAAAGGCAGGGCACTATACCGTGCGATGGACTTGAACGCCTCCCCAAGCTGTGCGAGTACATTACATCGTAAAAACAAACCACTGCCTTCAAACCCCCAACAATTTTTTTTTGCTTTTTTTTACTCGCTGGGTATGCAAGGTGTAAACGAAAGCAAAAGTGAGGATTCTTGTTAGAAATAACACCCTAGAACAATATCTTCATTAGAAGCAGCAAGCTGCAGGAACTTTTACAAAGAAACGCTAAAGATGAATACAGGGCCAGTTCCTACCGCATTTCGACAAAGCAACGAGCCAGCTGAACTAAAAATGCACGTGCGCTGAGCAGCATTTTGGTGCAGAGTCTTGACAGTTATCACCAGTCTGATAGGGAGACACAAGAGTGAGCTTAGGACTGAGAAAGTGAGGGGGGGAGGGGGGGAAGAGCAGACCAGAAAGCAGTTTGATCCTCTAAAGCAACTTTTTTTTTTTTTAACTGCTGCCATCTTTGGAAAGAAGCTGCATGCCATTTGCTGCACTACAAACTGCTGCTGCTGCTGCGTGCTGGTATCTGGAAGGACACAGTACGCACAAAGGAGGTCCCAGAGGATTGAAACACGAAGGCAAGATGGAAGGGTGGCGTAAAGTAAAAACAGAAATAAAAAAATTACAAAGGAAGCACTGGAGGGAAGAAGTGTGGGTAAACCCTGAAGGAACACGTTGCGGGTCCCATGCCTGCAGGCACGTGACACCAAACAAGCAAGGCCCAGCGTCTCTCTCTCTCTTCTTCTTCCTCTTCCTCCTCCTCTTGCCTTCCTTCTCTCCTCGGCCTCTTGCGAGTGCTAGCAGCTGCAGTTGCGTGCACTTTGCGGCTGTGTGTTGTGTGTGTCCATGATCTGGGCGAGAAAAAGAGGTGGGGATTGGCAGGAGAAAGTTAGATCGAGCGGCCAATTCCTGACTGAATTTGGCGAACAAATGCTAGGGTCTAGCCCAAAACGATGCTTCGGGCAGAGATGGAATGGTTGGCGTAAGCAACACCCATCAAGAAATGGGTAACATTTTAATTTTTGTGTTGTGTCTAATATGTGTCACAAAGATGGCTTGCAACCTGCCATGCATGCAAAGCAGGCGTTCAACAATGCGACACCTAAAATATCCTCAGTGAAAAAAAAAGAAAAAAGAAAGAAAGAAAGAAGAGAGAAAGCCAGAAGGTGGAGCATGACTGAAATGAGCATGAAGCTCCATGTAGCAAGGTCGTCTTCCGTTAACTGATGCATGGAACACTGCCCAAACTGAGTGACTCTGGCATGAAATTGTGGGGGCCAGTGTAATTTTCCCACATAATTTCTCGCTTGGAAGCAGGGAGATTTAATTAATCTTGACCATGACCCCTGACTGGCTTATGAACTTAAGGCACATAGCAAACATACTCACCTAAGCCTTTTCCACGGCTGCATTGGGAGGTTGGTAGACCATGCCACCACCGCGGATGGCAGCTCCCACGGGAGCGTGGGGAGCGTGGGGCTGGCCGGCTCGGATTGGCTTGGCTGTGCAAAGAAGATAGCAAAACAACAATCAATATAATCAGCTGCAAACAAAAAAACAACCATGTGTTTATAATGAGGCCCTTCACATGAGCTGTGAAGGCACTGCACAAAAGAGAGCCCGTCGCAAGGCTTGGTCTGCCAATGAATGAACTGAACAAGAACAGCACAGTAAGAGGGAATGGCATAAATGCACTGCAATAATGATTTAGTCCATCAGGACTCTATTGAAAGCTGGCACAGGAGCATCTAATATCAGTCAACAGTCCTCTACCACCGGTCATCATAATTTTTAACTCTCTAAGCTTACCGATTCTACTCGTTCCTTGAGAATACAAAGCTTCTGCATTTTAAAGCATTAGTTCTTCTTGGCTCTTTCTCCTATGACGGCACCGTCAGCAAGCACTAGTTTGCATCGCTGCACAAACAGGGCGCCACAAAACCGTGCTGCGACGCAAGGCTCCACAAAACTAAGCCGCATAGGGTGCCTCGATGCAGCGTTCCTGGAGAGGGATGTTGCGTAGAGGCACCCTAGAGCCATGACTTAGGGTGCCGGTGCTAGTTTGCATCCCTGCAGGACCAATATTAGCATATCAGCCTGATGCGAATTTTGTCACTCCAAAGTTCTGTTCTCTACCCTAGGGTGCTTCTTTGCAACATCACCATGTGTGCCTACTGCACAGGTTGAAAACCTTATACGAACTACCGTATAAACCGGAATATAAGTCGAGATTTTTTCTTAAAAACAGCGAGCGAAAGTCACCCCTCGTCTTATAAAGCGGCCTTAGCAGAATGTGAGTCGCAGTCTGGCAACCCACGGAGCCTGTTCGCGAACGGATAGCCAAAGCCGTATCGACATCCAAGCGCGAATGCTTTTTTTTTTTTTTTTTCGTTCAGAGCCACCGGATTGTTGGTCTTCGTGTGCGCTGCTTTGTTTGACCTCGTGCGCAATTCCGCGTTAGCAATGAGTACCAGCGGCACGCGGAGGCAGTTCACAGCGGCTTTCAAGAAGAAAGTTATAGAGTTTGCTGAAGCGAACGGGAACATGGCCGCTGAGCGCATGTTCGGCGTTTCGGAGAAGAGCGTGCCGTATTGGCGCAGACAGAAAGATAACTTGTTCGCGTGCAAGCCGAGCAAAATGTCCTTTCGCGGACGTCGTGCAGTGCATCCAGAACTTGAGGACGCACTTGCGGACTTTGTGCGGCACCTTCGTGCGCGGTCACTACCCGTGACTGTGCATTCCATTCAATGCAAAGCTTTGGACCTTGCGCGGGAAGCTGGACTACGCCGAGAAGAGTTCAGCGCACCGAAGTCATGGGTGCGCCGTTTTATGAGGCGCAAGGGATTTTCTCTCCGTCGCCGCACATCCATATGCCAGAAGCTGCCAGAGGAGTTCGCCGATAAGCTCGTCAGCTTTCAGCGGTATGTGATTCGGCTTCGAGAGGAGCATGATTACATGCTCGGACAAATTGCGAATGCCGACGAGACCCCTGTCTGGTTTGATATGCCTTCGGCTACCACGGTCAGCGAACGCGGCGCCAAAGAAGTAAAACTTCTGTCGACAGGAAGTGAGCACTCGCGCTTTACTGTCATGCTTGCGTGCACGGCAGATGGCAGAAAGTTGCCTCCTTTTGTCATTTTCAGAAGGAAAACCATGCCGAAGGAAGCCTTCCCTTCAGGTGTTGTTGTGCGCGTGAATGAGAAAGGCTACATGGACGAGGCTATGATGATTGATTGGATTCGCGTGGTGTGGAATCGTCGGCCCGGTGCACTGCTGCGTCATCGGAGCATGCTGGTTTTGGATGCTTTTCACGGCCACCTGACCGAATCAGTAAAGCGCGCGCTCACGGAAGCTAGGACCGACCTCGTCGTCATTCCTGGTGGAATGACGTCTACCCTTCAGCCACTCGACGTGGTACTCAACAAGCCCTTTAAGGACAGAGTGCGACAGGAGTACAATGAGTGGATGTCCGGCGACAATCCGAAGACGCCGACGGGCCGCCTGCAAAGGCCTCCGCTTGCGACCGTCTGCAGCTGGGTGTTGTCGGCCTGGCGTTCTTTGCCAGATGCTATGGTGCAAAAGACTTTCAAGAAGTGCTGCATAAGCAACACGCTGGATGGAACTGAGGACGACGCACTGTGGGAGGCGGTGAGCGACAAGGAATCGTCTTCCGACGACACTGATGAAAGTTCGGAGTGAAGTCGCAGCTCCGGTGGTCCAGGGACGCAGCCGACGTTGCAAATAAATGCGTTTCGGCAATATTTGCTTCTTCTCTATTTTTTTTTTCTATTTTCTCCACTTCAAGGTAAGGGGGTCGACCTATATTCCCACTCGACCTATATACGGTTTATACGGTAAATTTTGCATGCAGCTCTAAAGACCAGAGGGTCTGTAGGCATAAAGAACATCACAAATGAGAGTACACACATTTAGGCTATTGTTACCACCTGGGAGTAGCGAAGACAACTGGAGGAGATAAGAGGTGGGGACCTGCTGACACACACCTACAAGGATTTTTCCACTGGAGCCTTTTACACAATTAAAAAACAGCTCTTTGATGAAATAATGGCTTACATGCCTCTTTACCAAAGGTGTAAAAGCAGTTGCCAGTCACTTTTGGCGTCTGCACAGCAACTACTGGCTTTGCAGTTTTCATAAATGCAATTCCACTTTCACTGAAAACTCGTCTGCTGCCTTTTCCCTTTGGCATTTACTGTATGAAAGTAGTTACTGTAGTATCCTACATTGTGTCCATGTAGCAGAGCATCACAGTGCTCTCTCACATAACATGGGTCAATGCTCAGCAATGATTATGCTTTAATAAATGTCAAAGTATCAAAGGCAGTTTGGCATGCAAAAGCTTGATGGTTAACTGACATTTGTGGCCTTCAATTGCTTAGCAGAATGCCACGCATGCAGACCCTGTCACAGTCCAGTTCAAAGCACCAAGGAATGCTCGATCCAAAGATTCCTTTTTTCCTCATGATTTAGATATATGGACCAGCTACTTGCGTTACTTTCTGGCTAAAGCAGATACAGGCACTGACACACACAAAAGAACGTAGCACTCAGAGTGAGGACATCAGCAGACATACGCCTATTGTGCAAAAAACACGTGATGTAGTTCTGCTCAAACACAGCCTGATGACTTATGCAAAGTGCACTGGCTACAAACCTCAGGGAAAAAATTAGCAGTGAATTTAGCATGGCTAGGTGCGGAATATTGTGAAGTAGCACTATTTACGGTGGGCACTCAAGGTCCTTACGTGCTGTGAATGCGAAAGCATCCGTTGGTCTAACGGCCTTTACCTGTAGAGGCATTTCACCTTAGGGCCTTTACTGCAAAGGCATTTGACCCAAAGGCCTTTACTGCAAAGACCTTGAAGGCCTTCACCCAGGTACCTTTCACCCCAGGCCTGCCAGGTAGGTGTACACTGGCAGGTGGGCCGCCTGGCACAAAGCAGGCTTCAGGAACGTATGTATGTAAGCCCGAAATTGGAAAATATGCCTAAGTAGTGCTACCACACTAGAAAAACCAAGAAAATGCTGCATCAGATTTCGTTAAGACACAGGTGTGACTGTGCACTACAGCCGGCATATCATGAATAAATAGTCCAATTTCACAGGAAAGCACAGCACAACGCAGCATCACAGGGACACGACAAATTCAGTTTCACCCACCTATCTGTGCCATGTGAGTCCTCCTGGCGAGGTTCTTCTGCCTGACAGCCTCCTTGATGCGATCCACCTCATACTGGTAGCTGAAACATTCCCACACCCACATTTAGCAACAGTGGGAGTTGATTGTCCAGGCTCAAGGCAACACAAGGGTTGTTGCATGGATTTGGGCAGGTTGGTGGAGCTCTAGAGCTGACCGAGTCATTTTTTATTGTTGGAAAGTTTTTTCAAGCAAAACTTAGCTCAGTGCCCAAGGCAGCATTTCAGCATTCCTATTCATATCCAGAACAAAATTAGGCTACATGTAAAGGTATGTGATCACAGTAAAATTTTCAAAAGGCATATATCTGCACGAACATAGAACAACAATTCATGCACAGGGGAGGGGAGAGATCTACAGTGAGCACGGCTGAAATACGCTTTAAAAATGCCCTTTTATCAGCAGTATGCATCTTGCTGCGACAATTTTCGAGAGTAGAGTCAGAGTCCTGAATTTTGGACCTTCAATTTACCAGACGCGCTTGACAATTTAAACCTCTTCCCAGCACCTCCATATGTTCCATAAAACCATTGTATAACAGTTACTGAGCAAATCATGGCTAAATTTTTAATATCTCAAATGTGCTCATCATAGTGCCACCTCCGATTGCCAAGATGCCATTACGCTTGCTCGGTGGAACCTCATTAATTTGATTTTCATGGCATTTAAAAATTGGTCCAAGTAATGCTGGGATCAGACCAAAAGGGCGCCCCTTTAAATTGTGGGCTGAGTCTCTATAAGTTGCTATACACCAGAACCTCGCTGATACGCGTTTTAAAAAATGCAGAAAGAAAATGCGTTATCTAGGAAAACATATGGTACTATCCACACCAAATAATTTTGAAAAATGTAAACATTAGCATTTACTGGCAGAAGATCTGTCAACAGCTCGTTTTCTAGTGCTCGCACAATTCGGTCCACATTTGCATTCTTCACTGCACAGAAGAAAAACTTCCCAAAACATTCGCTCCGTGGATGGCAATGGCGAAAGTAGCCGGAATCTCTTCTTTGCTGTTTTTGGATGCTTCGTCCCCTTTCACCTATGCATTTCGAAAAAGGCACCGTGGCGGCCTACTCTGACTGCTGCAGTGTTATTGCTCATGTTGTGTTCCCCAGGCCACGCCCGCTCACGTGTAAGTGCACCGTTGCAGTTCTCACACACTTTGCACCCTTGCTTTTAAGCACTGGGAACTCCTCTCCACATCGTGTCTCCGTGAGAACAGCTGACTTGTATTTTAATGTGCTGTTTTGTTTTTTTGTACTTCGCCCCTTCACACCCAGGCACTGCAGAGGAGCCACCACAACAGGTGACTGCAGCTTCATTTTAGCTTTTCATGTTGCATGCTCCCAGCATCGGCCCACTCATACGTTTGCACATTTGCGGTTGTTCGCTAAATATATCATACAACCAGAATTTGTCAAAATTTTGAACCTGGTAGCCAAACACTTCGCCCCCACTGCTCTGACACTTTGTGAAAAGCCAACATGGCAGCTGACTGCCATTGGTCTATTAATGTCGCGCTCCACCAGGTGACCAAGTTCAGACCACTCTTATGTTCGCGCATGTTTGCGCCCACTAAACGCATCATACAATCACAAATGAACTAACTTTTTTGAATGGACTTACCGAGAATTCATACAGTAAAACCTCGTTATAGCAAACAGGTGCAAAATCGTATAATAGTACAATACAGCTGAAGTGCGCAATATAAAATTTCGTCAGGATTGCATGCAGTGGCGGCGCAAGTTTAGTCGCTGATTGGACGGCAACTAAGGCGATCTTTACTGGAGAACCGGAGAGGCCTTCTCTCAGGTCTTAGCAACGTTTCGAAGGTGCTTGTTGGCGATTCCAGAGGCCGCAAAAAAATCAAACAGCAGTTAGGCTGGCTTCATCGTGTAGCATCACAAGCACGCAATGGCGGCATGTCAGGTGCCAGCTAGAGTGGCTTCCCCGCAGCACAGCCATGTGGCGTCGAAAGTGGTACATCAGAGCAAAAGCTATCATTGTTTTCACCACCTCCGTGGCAGCTGATGTGAGCGCAGGATGGTTCCTGCATGCTTACAACCATCCACATCACTGCTTCCAGGACGCTGTTCCGTTGGCAGGTGCGGGAGGCGTGAACGCATGCTGACTGCCGGACTACAACCCTACACGCCGCTGTATCTCTCGTGGCGCTGTCAGTGAGTGCGCGAACCTTGGTGCGAGCACTTGCAGCACCACTACTAGTCACTTGCGTAGTGCGGCGAAGCCTGTTACCTGCCATCTGAACAAGTACTGCTTGGCACTGGGGAGTTTGATATATCTGCTTCATGGCCAACTGCATTCATTATAAAAAGTAAAAATTGCATGTGTATGTTCAAAATCTTTATCAATAGTTCGATATATCCACTAATCCGTAATACATGTGTTCGTTATATCAAAGTTTGACTGTATTATCCAGGAACATATTAAAGGAATAACGTCAATAACTCTATGGGACATTTTTACTGCTCGCAATTTTGAATATATGAACCAAAAATCATATGAACCAGGAACATAGCAATGAGGTTTTACTGTGTTACTACCCAGAAATTTAAGAACTATCAAGCATTAAACAGATACTTTCAGTATGCATCATAACTTTGATTACATGAATCAACTCGACTAGGTCACAACACATCGCCATTTAAAGCAAGATAGACCTATTTGTGACCAAAATCGTTAACAACTGCAGAGGAAAAATTATTTTAGCCATGACAACAACTAGTGCGATATATTAATGCAAATACAGGAACCAACTCATCCCATAGTTCTACCCAACAGAGAGCCAACAAAGGTGCTTGCGACTAATTATTCTCTGTACTGCTGGCGAGCAGAGCGGGTAAACAAGAGTGGTGGACTGAGAGGTGTGGTGTAGAAGGGAATGACGACACAAACTCACCGCTTTCTGTCGCGCATGGCACTTTCCTTCGCTTCTTTCAGAGCACTCTCCAGAGCCTTCACTCGCTCCATGGTTGCTCGCAAGCGCTTTTCCAGCTTAGGCAGTTCACAGCGCAAGTCAGCGTTGTCACGCACCAACTGTACCAGCACAAGACAAGAGGCAAAAAAAGAAGTTAAGGTTACATCTGTACAAGTTCCCACATGAATGTCACCTGATCTCAAAAGTTAGGTACTAGTTAGAAATCAAGTCACCCCCTTAATCTCACAGCAATCATGGTTTGGTTTGCTTTATAGGGTTTAATGTACGTCCAAAGAGACTCTGGCTATGAGGGACGCCGTAGCGGAGGGCCCCCTGGAAAATTTCGACCACCAAGGGCTCTTAAACATGAACTGACATCGCACAGTACACAGGTCTCTAGCATTTCACCTCCGTTGAAATGGGACCGCCGTGGCCAGTATCGAACCTGCGTCTTTCGCGTCAGCATCCGAGTACCATCACCAGTGAGCCACACAGCCATCACAGAACCTTTGCTATGTCACTGACAGATTCACTATACTGATGCCTATGTTTAGCTTTCATGTTTCAGATCTGTTTGTGAGAAGTGCACCATTTGCAACCATGTTAACCTGTCAACTGGCTGTTACAAAATACTGAAGAAACAGCAAGGAAGTCTCCAAGAGCCAGAAGTGGCGAGGAGTTGGCAAATCCCTGCCACAATGAATTAAACCAATAAAAAGAAAGTGCACCTATGCGTCATTCAGGACACTGGTGGGACAGGAGCGAGTGAAACGAAAAAAAATCCCTCCCAAGCAATGCTTATAAGGGCACCATGTTGACTCTATGGAAATGTGCTCATTCAGGCATAGGCTAAACCTGCTTTCTGAGGCCCAATGTCTTATGGCTATCAATTCAGCAACAAAAATGGCAGGTGTGCTTCTTGCGAAGGCTGGTACAGTATAATGCATTGCTGTGTATGATTTCATTTTTATCTTATGTGTAAAGGTTATATTTTTGGTATAAACCGAAAAACAAAAAAAATGAACACCATATTCATTTTTAAAAATTTGGTTTTCACTGAAAAAGCTCAGTAACCTTGAGATGTACGCCGTGACTTGCTAGCTGTTCCACACTAGTTACTAATGGCCATAAATGAGAATTAACGAAGTGTGGAAGCCAAAAGCATGGCGAGACAACAGGACCACTGCATTAAGCAGTGCAGCTGTAAGGTTTGAGGCGTTGTTCCACAATTTTAGGCACACACTAGACACAGACCAAGAAACTCTGCCACCTCATCAAGCTTCGTCTACTACCATTAAGCACCCTCGGCTCAAGCAGTCGTTACTTTGTTATGGAGTAGTTCTCACAGCATCTAAGGACATTGACACCACTTTTACCCACCACCGTCAATTCAAAGACATGCACAAGTGTCTCTGAAAAGTATCATGTTTTGTCTTCTGCAGCAGTTCAGTGGAACTATCACCACAGCAGTCATCATGCCAACTACGAGCTCCAAAGCCCTCTAAGCACCCTCCAGATTTCTGGGGCGGTCACTTTGTCTTCATTTCCAATCCACAGCTTGCACCTGTGAAGCTTCTCTTGCTTTCGCACTTAGTTGGGGAAGCAAAAGAGTAAGCAGTATGTCACAAGCAAAGAAATACAAGTTGCATTTATCAGAACCAAATACTGTTGTTTCGTCATGAAGGAGACTAGACAGACAGGTCTGGTTCCACTCCTCTAAGCAAAGAAAGGGTATGTGTCCATTGCTCTTCCAGTTGTTTTAGTTTTTTTAGTTTATTTGATTTCTTTTTTCTGCAACCTAGTCCTTAACATTAAAGTTCTATTTAGACTTTTGCTTTAGAGCTTGACCACTCAACTTCTACATGTTACTTTGTCTTACGGCGATAGCGTTCCATATTGCAGTCATTCCTTAAACACGGCCATACGTGCACAAGTACTGGTATTAACTTTGCCAAAAGTAACCAGGCAACTGGTTTTGCTTCTCAGCCATATAGTGGGGCCTTTCTGGCAGCCCTAGGAACCAAAGGACTGGAAAGTTGAGGACAAGGATTCCCTTGCCCTAAAAAAATTTAGAGCTTAAGGGGGGATGAGGGTCTTGAAAACTTTTTTTTTATTTCTTAACATATCTTCCTGAAAATTGGCATGCAGATATGTCTTTGAATGCTAATCCCAAATATATATTCATATTTTATATATCTCATCTAGAAATGAAGATAGGGCAAAATAATTTATGCCACTTAGGTCTTTTCTTACGGCCCATTATGGTGATTTCTTAATTAAAACAACTAGTTTTAAAGTAATGCTGTTATTCTTAAGGGCCCATTGCACATCCTAAAGCTAAAGAAATTTTAAAAAAGTCATCACATAGGTCATGAATGAATAACAAAGAAGGAAAAAAAAACAATGTGGGAGTAATTAGCTTACACCTGACCTAATTGCTAGTCTATTGGGTTTAATGAAAATTGGAAAGCTTTAGGATGTAGCTGAGGTGTTGCTGAAAAAAATAATACCTACTTCAATAAAATCAGTCGATGCAAACATTATGAAAAGTTCCGTAAGGCAAAGGCATTTGATCGAAAAAGCAAAGCTGAGAAAATTGCATTCAAAGTTTTGCTTACTCTGCCATTTTTGTTTACTGATCATATGGAAAAATTTAATGCTTTAGCATGCCACCCAGTCATCGCTGAACACAATAACACCAAATTTACAGAAATCTGTTCATGTAAAGATTATGAAAACCTCTGTATTGCATTGGCACTTGACAAAAAAAAAGCTCAGAAAATCACTTGCTATTTTCTTTGAATCTGCCACACATTCACAAAAGTCCTGGGCAGTAGTCCTCAGTGCTGTCAGGCTTGTGCTTCTTGGCCATCCTCTTCTTCACCTTTTCAGCATTGGTGTGACCCTTATCAGACCTGCACAGCCTCTGTTTATCTTTTTCAAGGCTCCTACTAATGGGGCAGCTCCCAGGCCTGTAACCAAGCTGTGCTGCAACAGCTCTGCTGGTTGTTGCCATTCCTTGGTTGAAGCGAGAAACTGCTTCTTGCTAGGTTAAAAACAGGACAGTGAGGAGTGTCTAATGCGAATGTTCAAGCTTCATCTTAGAGCGCACAACGTCTTGGCGCTCTGCCAAGTTCGCCGAGCGCCCCCCCCCCCCCCCCCCCCCCTCCAGGAGCTCTCCTCAATATATATATATATATATAAAAATGATGTTATCAGCGGCGGCAGCGGCTTGGCGCGCTGCCAAGGTCCGCGCTGCGCGTGCTTGTCGAAGCGTTGAGCACGCGAGCTCGGTTCAGCCGGTCCGGTCGGTCGGCACGAAGCAGTGTGCGCAAACGCCTAAGTCGGCCTAAGTCGACGTTAGGCTTAGGTCAGCCGGCTCGGCCGCTTCCGGCGACACGGAATTCGAAGCGGCTTGCAGCGTATCAAAAGTCTATATTTTCCACGGGCTTAGTCCAGGCACATCCACCGGCACTGCAGAGACTTGCGGTAACACCGAAGTTGACGGCGATCGGCATTGTCCAGCCGCGTTCACCGGCGATGCTGGCGTCAACAGGGTTTGTTCAGCCGCGTCCACCTGCGAAGCTGTTGTTGGCGAGCTCAGTCCAGCCGCGTCCACCGAGGGTACAGCAGCTTGCGGCATCACCGAAGCTGCTGCGCTCGACGATGCAGCGCTCTACTTATTCCATGTGCGTCTCTTTTTGCCGACTGCTTTTCGCATGCTTGCTTTCAAGCGCGCGTCTCGGGCCATCGTGACACACGGAACAAAGACACCAGGCAGGCAAATACACGCAAAAGCTTGAAATTCGAGGCTAAAAGAAGCGATTCAATAGCCAAAATATCTACAATAACGATAAGGAAAACGGCAGAACGAAAAATACTAGGAAACAAAGAGGAGCGCGAAAAATGACGGGCGTGCAGGCGAAAGCAGACGACGGGAAGGAGCCGTACAACGCGGCCGCGGGGGGCAAAGCATGCGTCACGGCCAATCAGAGGGCTGCGCCTCGAGGAGGCGCCCGTTTTACCCAATCGGCGGCTGTCTCGCGACGCTTTCCCCTCTTGCGAACGGGTGCTAATAGCTTCGCTGTGCGAAGGTCTACAGCTTGCAGAAAGGCGCCAAATTGGAGAGCAGGAAAGCAGCTTTCAAACGAGACCAAGATGGCACCGATCGGTTCGCGTCGCGCGGAGCTACGGCAGCTTGAAAATGGGGCAAACCTTCGCGCTTGGCGTTCAATTTCGGCTCACCGACGTTTCTAAATTGCCGTTTTTTTCATACTTTGAGTTGGAATTCAGCTAAAATATTTTGTAGAGGAATAGTTGGGACATTAAAGACTTCAAAATCGCAATTTTTGAAAAGTGCCATTTTTGACCATTTTTCGCGATTTCAAGACCCGCGTCCCCCCTTAAGGAGTGTCTTAAGTTATTCACTTTAAGTTATTCACTACACAGCTAAGAAACCAACCCTGTTGCCTGGTTACTTTTGAAAAAGACAGTACATCAATTCTCTTGCTAGCAAACAGGCCAAGGTAAACTATACATGCACTCGGAATGCTCAGGGGTGCCACCTATATCACTGAACAAAAAAAAAAAGCAATTCTTTAACGGAAAATAATACCCCATGCCCCCTTCCAAAATGCATTCTGAATAAACACTAAAAAAATTCTGCCAAATTTCCCAAATCTAACTGAGAAGTCCAACACCGACTCATGTAAGCCTGTTATACGGGCCGTGGCACTTTATTTTAAATTCCTTTTTAATAAGTGCCACCATAGTAAAACAAACCTTCTCATGTAATCATTATGGTTTTCACCTCTGCACACGATTGCATCAAACAGAACAGACGACGAGGGCTAGCACAGGAAGCTAATCATAGCCTCACAAAGCAGAATGATAAAGAATCCTCAGCTTAAATCAGCAATGCAAGAAATGCTGCAACAGTGTACAGGAGTGCTAACATCATCAGCTTTCACTAACACAAGTCCATCACAAGGACTGATGCCATGTACAACACAGGAAAGACTGAACACATTTGATGTCAACAAAATCTGCTGAATCTGTCACCCTGCTATGATAAGATGCCAAGAAGCCACACAGACCTGCTTGTGGACCTTGGTAAGCTGGTCCAGGTTGTTCTCGAGGAAGGCAATCTTCTGCTTCTGGGCCAGGGAGCCACCGCCGCTGGCGTCTTCGGCATCCTCTCCCTGGTTGGCCTTCTTGACACGGCTCTGCAGGTCCTGCACGAACAGCTTGCGCAGGTTGTGCAGTGTCTGCAGCTCCTTGGAGACGGTCTCCTCGAGCCCTTTGAGGTCCTGGCGCGCCTGCTCGCGACGTGCGTTGAGGAACTGCAGCTCCTGCAGCTTGTGGCTCTTCTCCTGCTCCTCCTGCTTGAGCCGGTCATACTCCTGCTGCAGCCGCTCCTGGGCCAGCGACAGCTTCTGGTTGGCGTCCTTCAGGGCGTCAATGTGGCCCATCTTGTCAGCAATCTCGTCCCGCAGTGAGCTCAGCTGCTTCTGGTGGGCATCCCGGTGCTTCTCGATCTGCTGCTCCAGGGCCTCCTTCATCTTCTCTGCCGAGTCCTTCTCCTTCTCCTTCTCCCGCGAGGCCATGATGTGCATCTCCTCTGCAGATGCAATGGACACGAACCAGATGGGCACAAGGAGTCAAATTTGCATGCAAATGTACCCTCCACCTTGGACGCCATGTGAGGTACACACAGTTCCCACAGAAAGCGGTGCGTGAAATGTAACAACTGCATCTGGCAGCACAGAAGTTGACAGAGTTCAGCTACTGCACATACAGAACAAAGACAGTGCTATTTATTTACAACGGTGAACTTGCATCTTAATTTTCGCAGCAGTGATATTAATTTCAGAAGGGCATTAGAGATACAAGGTGTTTCATTGTATTAATGCAGCCCACTTTGAATACCACTTGCCAGTGGCCACCCTGCACAATTGATGCTGACAACACCAGCAAACCTCATTGAAAATGTGCATTCAGTGCCTGCTTAACCTTTTGTGGTCAGTTTCCAACTCCACGAGGCCACATGCTGTGAAGGGTTAGAAAAAGGCTTACCAGCTGCCTTGAGTTTGGAGCACTCCTCGTTGAGCTCATCAAGTGACTCCTCCAAGGCACGCTTCTTGTTCTCGATGTCCTTCATTGACTCCTGAAGCGACTTCATCTTAGCTTCATACTGGCTAATCAGCAGGCGGCACTCAGCGAGGTCCTTCTCATTGGACTCGATCTTCTTGTTGCAGTCTGACTGGAACGACTCCAGTTGGTGGCAACGCTGCATAGCAAACAAACAATTCATGCATTGGTTATACTTAGGGGTTGAACTTTTCGGTATGGAAAAAAAGAAAAACAAACTAAAAACGTGTGCAGAATTCAATTTTCGAAAATCGGTTTTTACCAGGTCAGTATTGTTGGCAAGCAAGGCCCAGCTAGCTGGCTGCTGAATGCTAGTTACACTAACTTAAATTTGAAAATTAACTAAGTAGAGAAGCCAGGGGCATGATGCAACAACAGTGTTGTTGAATAAGCAGCAAAGTTGTGAGGCTTCAGCTACTGTTCCGCAAGCTTACATGCCTCTGCAGATCGGGAAGCATCATCTCCTCGCAGTCTTCTAGCTAAGCACTGTTTCTTCACTATCATCAATGGGCGTCACGAAAAAGTATGGTCTGCCTCCCGCTACAATTAAGCAGCAATTCTATCGCTGCCATCAACACGCAGACCATGTGATGCCCCATCTTCGCACTCAACGTAGCTTGACAACCTAAAGATAACATGCCAACCTCGCTCTTAGAGGTAAACTTCCACTTCTGTTTTTGTGTGCCAGCTATTTCATTTAACTT
Source organism: Amblyomma americanum (assembly GCA_030143305.2). Taxonomy (NCBI): domain Eukaryota; kingdom Metazoa; phylum Arthropoda; class Arachnida; order Ixodida; family Ixodidae; genus Amblyomma; species Amblyomma americanum. The sequence goes on from JARKHS020023250.1 coordinate 26,664, forward strand.
GAGTTACTCTTTCAATGAGGATCACAATTTTTTCTACATGCACAGCTCCAGGTATTAGCATTTGCACAAATACAGAGATTGACTTTAAATGACTTTTTACCTCACATAACTGCTACATTAAGTCACAGGAAAAAGTCAGTATTTAATTCGTAGAAAAATAGCGTCCTGAAATAAAGACTAAAAAATCCGCCGAATTTTCAGAACATAAAAACCGAGGTCTGACCCCTGGTTATACCATGCACATAAATGTAGCACACAAAGCCAGAAATTCTATGTCACAGCAACGTAGGAACTGATTTAAATGGACATTTGGAAGCTTTGAATGCAGATTTTACCTGCCCAGACTAAGATCAGCAAGACGCTGCATGCAGTGCTTCATTCAGCCCCTTACCTGAGCCAATGCCTTGACCTCGGACTTCATCTTGCTGATGTATAACCGAGCCACGGTGAACTCTTCTTCGATCTTGCCATTCACATCAGTGCCAGGCTGTGAAGAGATGATGTCAAAGATGTCATGCTAGATCCCAAGGGCAAGAAAACGACAGCAATGCACTGACAAGTAACAGCCTTTGCCTCGGTGCACTTCAGAGCAAAAGTAACAGAATAACGACATGTGTACACAGAGAAGGGGAAATTGCAACCTGTACCATTAACTACATGAGTGAAGACAAGAGCAGTAAATATTAATAACAAGAACTAATAACTACCGAATAAAATTTCAAAGGGGATATCTTGTGGTTAGTTCCGAACTGGTCACGTACACGAACAGCAGCTCAAATTAAATGGTGTGTGCTACTCGCCATTACAGCATTGAACTGAAGAATGGCTCGCAGCTCATTTTCACAGGCTGCATCCTATGATCTCAGAACATTATATGAGCCTGATGCATACAGTTTGTGCTCCACATGTTCAGAGGCCAATGACGGAGGATGCCCACAGGCAACTACCATTTTTACTCAAATGTAATGTGCGTTGTTTTGCCAAAGATCGTCTTCGCATATGATCGAAAATTATGCAGAGGCAAAGACACATTATACACTAGTCACGTGCGTACTGGTTGATGCCTCGTATACGTCGACCCTCGCCTTACGGAAACAGAAACAAGCAAAACGAAGTTGTAAAACTGCACAGGCTGACGAATGGAAGTTGCGAATCGCAAACATTCAACTAAGGCGACCGGCACGGTACATCACGTATCGGAGCTGCAAAGGAGCAGCAAAAGACTCTCGCCACCAGAGGCAGCTCTTGTGCACAGAGTGTGAATTCGATGCTTCGTTCCAAGAAAAGCATGATAGAACACACTAGACATAGGGCCTTCAATCGTTCTATTAAAGTTTGGCAGACACCCTCAACTTCCACAGCGCTGCCTATGTCACAAATTAACAACTGTAATCCGTTTTGGGTGCATGCAAAGTTTGGTGCTGCTACTGCACGCGAAAAGGCACTCTCAGTGCTTTCCTTATTATCGCTTGTGACACACCTTAAGGCGACATCGAACTTGCATGCTGTCTCTTAATGTTTCTACAACTCCGAGCGTAAGACCGCGACTCATTTAAGGGGGGAAGAGGGAGGGTCTTTGAGAAAAATTTTTTAATATTGGGCTTAGCATAATGAAAACATCAGCAATTATGTATTTTAGTGTGCTGATTTCAAATATGGTGTTCATTTTTGTGTATTTTATGTCATTTGTTATTAATTCAAGAATTTTGGAAAAATTATTCTGACAACTTTTTGAAAAAATTGGCTACTCAGATTGGAATAATTTTTATCGCAGTGGATTCTACTATTAATAATGCTTGCAATAAGGGTACTTTCGGTGTTCTAGCCCTTCTGCAACCAAAGTTACAATGTTTTGAAGTTCACATAAAAGTGGCGAGGAAAAAGGTGATTTTTATTTATGCCTTCATTATTTTCACATTTTATTAAGAGTGCTGTTAATGGTTTTATTGCAAGATCCAATCATTCAGCTTTCAAATAAAACAAGAATACTGAAAATCGCGCTAACTAAAACCGGGAAAAGCTTGTCAGCAGTGTGTGGAGTGCTGCAGAAAATGAAACTGAGAAAAACGCAAAAAACGAAATCAAACATTTTTAAGCTGTGTAAGCACATTACAGTGCTTAATTTTCCAAAACAAACAGCTTAGAAGGTGCATAGTGAATAGTCTGAATCACATTTTTGCCATTGCCGCCGCATAGCAAGCTGCAAAAATGATTTCGAGGGTGCACACTATATTGTGAAGCAGTCTGTCGATCGCCACCAAATCTACGACCACATCGGTAGCTTCGCAGACAATGGAGGGTTGGCATCTACGTGCTCATTCGCTAGTGTCCACATCTTGCGCAAGGTTGCAGAAATTGCTGCCAAGCTGGCGATTTTATCATCGGCGTGCTTCGCAATCCTCGAGATCAGCGCTGGGCAGAAATGTGTCTAATCTGACCCGCTGCTGCCAATCTCGCCCGAGCCCGCAATTTGCTCCGTGTCGAAGGCGGATGCCGAAGCTGGTAAACAAGCGCTTATCACGACCGCCGAAGTGCCCTCCTGTGCCTCGTTATTCCCTTATCCCTCTTCCGATCACTTTTAAGTAAAACCATCCTCCGGCTCTCCGTCATCCTCTGCAGCCGCGATATGCACGGCGCTCGGAACGAACGCCGGAACGGCTGCCAAGGTCGCGTCATCCGCCGGTTCACGCTCAGGCACTCCGCTGCTGCTGGTTGACATCACTGCCGACGAACTTGTGTCTTCTGCTTGCTTTCTGCGGCCTTTTTAACGTTTTTTCCCAAAGCTATGCGCGCTGCGAACTTCCGATACGGTTTCAAGCCACGGTGGTCTTTTTCAAAATGGCGTCGCAGGACGAGCGCGGAGCGTTCAAAAAAATGGTGCCGGCCAATGAGGCACTTGAATTTCACCACGTGGTGTCCAACAGCCAATAGCATTGCCGCATTTTTTATTTTGTTTTCTGTCTTTTTCTCGGTGACTAATCGCAGTAGACCTTTCGCTCTGGCAGGAAAGAAAGCTGATGCGTTGCTCTTTCAAACGAGTCCAAGGTCACCTAGCTGCACCAGCCACTTTTGACGCAACACGCGACGCAAAACGGGCATTTTCTAACCTATTTTCACGAGCTCTCTTGTCAAAATTGCATAATTGCGTGCCGATTTCTCGTAAACTGCACGGTATTCAGCCATGAAACTTGAAATTAAGATGGAAAATGATGAGACTTATCCAACTATGACCAAATTGAAAAGTCGATTTTTTCGCGATTTTTTGGTCCCAAAGACCTGCGTCCCCCCTTAAATGCTGCACAGAACGGTCACTGATGTACGGAAGGCATGGCTCACCACCATGCAGTTGAGCAACAAGGAGAAGTTTAGTTTTTAAGCACACAGTCGCTGCAGTGACAGAGCAACAAGACCCACAGAAGCAGCCTTCGTGTTACAATGGTATGCCCTTTTTTTGGCTGTTCTGTGCCCGCAAAGTTGATTATCACGTTACATTCAGGTAAATACGGTACACTTTCTTACTGAAATAGAGCCACTCTAAAATGAGCATGCTACTACTGTCGTGCAGGCAAAACAAAATATGCAATTAAAGCCAGAGATAGAGAACAAAAAATAAAAGGCACCCTTGTGGTTTCAGTCGACAAGCTTGCACAATGAATGTACACAATGCAAGGCTACTGTCACAAATTTTTTTTCACATCAAAGGCATACTGCTTAATATTTAATTTACACAATGGCAGTCAGCCTATATATATTTATTCTAGGATTCACAAAAAATGGCTCTGAAGTTAAAATTTTTGGCTAATACTATTGCCGGCCACATACTTTTGACAGAGGGTGTACACACACCAAGTTAAAAGACAGATGCTAGTATTTACTATCGTGTTATTTACTCCGAATACACATTAAGTATTGTAGATAATGTATGTGCGCAATGTTATTTACTTAGAAATCAAACATTCCGCTTCCGAAAGAGCCTGATCATTTCTTTCACAAGGTGCGTATTTTGCCAAAGAACAGAGAATAGGAAAGAAAAAGAACCACCACCAACCTTTGCGTCACCAGCGGGCCCACCGAGGACCAGCCCAATCTCGGCAAGGTCCTTGAGCAGGGAGGTAAGCATCTCTGTGGTGCGTTTCTTCTGGTGCACACTGTGGTCCTTCATCTGCTGCAGCTCGTTCTGGGCTGAGTTGAGCTGGCAGAGCTTCTGGTTGAGCTCCTCGCCGAGGGACTCGCACTCGCGGTTCTTGGCATCCACCTCCTGCGACTTCTGGTCGTAGTTGACGGCCAGCTCCTCCAGGGCCTGCAGCACCTCCTTCACCTCCTCTTTCGCGGACTCGTTCTCCTGCTGGATGCGCAGCATCTCCTGCTGCAGGCTGCTGTAGTCACGCCGCGTGGTCGTAATCAGCTGCACACACACACACAGACAGACCATGGCAAGGTCAGTACACTCGAAAGTGAGGCAGGATTGATTCTAAACAAGAGAACGTGCAAGCAAAGAGGTGGGGGAGAAATTCCCTTATTTGCCCTTCAGGAGAGGCTTCTGCACCTCTAATACCTGTGCTACACAGGTACGTTGAAATGACATTCGAGTTGAACGGCATTCGAAACTTCGAATGGCATTCGGACTGGACGGACCCGCACGGTGCTACACGACTATTCCAAAAGCATTCGAAAGCTTCAGTATTCTGCCGCCAAGCTACAGTAACGCTGCTGCCGTCAGGTTTTGTTTTAAACAAATATAGCAGCAACAATTAATTTGTATAGTTACAGTCCGCTATAAAATTGCTACTTTTAAAAGTAGTATGTCATTTCTAATTAATTTTACTATTTATTCATCACTAAACGCCTCTGTTCTAACAGAGGCCCAAGCCCATAGCACTGCCATTTTTTGTGTGCGGTCTGTTGGCTACATTGGGCTTTATCTCCCGAGTGTGTCGAAAAAAAACGAAAGTGTAATAAACTTCACTGAATAAAAAAAAGCTCGCTTAGAATGTACACACAGACGAACACACACACAAAATAAAAAGACAACACACAGCAAAAGCAACAGCACAAACTGAAAAAACTGGCACCGGGCCAAAATGGCTGCCTTTCTTTCCTACGATGGGTCCCAGAGTATGCGGTAAATATTTGCTTGCTAACAATACATCTGGAAAAGATCCGTGTAGTGTATATAAATATTATTTAGAATTTCATCGTTTAACGAACGTATTTGCTCTTCAAAACTTATGCTGCCACCTATGGCGCGAAGACGCTGCGGTAGAGAGTAGTAGCGCTTGCGCCTCGAAGGCATTCCAAAATCTCGAATGTCTCCGCGGAGCTCCGTCGACTCAAATATCATGTGAAACGAATGCCGTTCAAAAACGTCGTGTAGCAGCGCAGGTTTGGCAGTCGAGTCGAATGACATTCGTTTGGAAGGCATTCGAAACGCCCGTGTAGCACAGGTATAAGCCCCAGCTTCTAGAAGTGCATTCTTGAACTGCCCAGCAAGGGCCTCCAACGTAAGACTTCAGCTAGGGATGATTTTTCTTCAGCACTCGTGGCCATTTTAGCCCTTAGGGGACCACATAACAATGGAGTGCCGGCTCTAGAGCCGCTCTTTGGTCGCAGCCCAAGTATTGGATTTTGTATCTAACTGAAGCCTTCCCTTTGCCCTTTTGGAAGCCGAGGCCATTGCTGTTACTAAGTGGCAAAAGAGTAATGAAAACTGTGGGCAGTTATGGACTGCTACACCACATAGTCTCTAGTACAAAAGTTTAAGTCGGACTTAGGCAGCCGATAATTTAGCCTATTCAAGCTGCGTTATGCAGAAAACGCTGTTTAAAACTTGTAACTTGGCAGCTACTACTGTAATCTTCCAAGTGTTGGTGAAATGACACTCATGTCTTCTAAGTGCACAGGACCTAACAGTGCATCAATAAGCCAAGCTGGCAGATTAAGCAAGGCTTGGCTTATTGATGCACTGTAGCATTCAACACCTCAACTCAACTCGATAAGCCAACAAGGCAGCACCTACTGTCTTTCTTAAGCATGAGAAGACACCTAGTCAGAACAGAGTGCTATCTTTGCGAAGACAAAGACACGCACAGTGCCACTGTCAATTTCCTCGCCACGAACACAAAATCATTTTCTGCAGGGGTATGGAAAGCTGTGAGGCAGCTCGCCCGTACGGTATGCAGAGTGCAAGCTAGGGCATATGTGCATGTGCAGGTACACACCTCCTCCTGCTCCATCATCTGCTCCTTGAGCTTCTCAATCAGCTGGCTCTGGCGGTCGATCTCATCGTCCTTCTCATCCAGCTGAGCGTACAAGCGCGTGCGCTCCTCTCCAACCAACGGGTCTCCCTTTGGTGCCGCAGTGGCCGCAGCTGCCGTGGGCGTGGTGCCCCCAACCGACAGCGTGCTGGCCGTCAGGTTGCCAGCTGAGGCCGTCTCAGACAGGCTCATAGTGCTGGTCTCCAAGTCCTTGAGCTGCTCGTCCGTGGGTACACTTTCACCTACAAGGAGATGTGAATAAGGGAGAATCCACAGGAGCAGAGTGAAGCGTCGAAGGTAAACATGCCACCGTCTTCTCCAGTCATGTGTCTTTCCAAACACTGCGCCTGCTAGAGCTATAGATATCTTTGCACGTATGAGTTTCACTGAGCGCAAATGTCTGCAGTTTCACCCGAAGAAATCAAATGTCATAAAGACTAGGCCCCTCACACACTCGCAACACGAAGAGTCACACACGAAAAGAATTCTACAAGATGAGTGTACTGACATGACATGGTAGATGGGGTGGCAATCTATGTGCCACAGTTTAGTGACTTTACACTTTCATCCCCCCATAACTTTACTGGCCTCTTAAAGCAAGATGCAGATCTCAGCCAACAAGCTATATTCTGACCTAAATATCTGCTAGGATTGATGCCCAGAAGAGTACAATGACCGGCTGACGCAGTGGAGGCAGCTGTGCCAATTTAGCTGCAATAAAAATGCTGTCAAACTGTATGCATTAGCTTCCTCATGTGGTAGGAAAGCTGGGTAAGCTGCAGTTGTGCAAATCACAGCTCTCTTTTTTTAATAATACCACATGTGCAGAGATTAGATGATATGCACTGATAAATTATGTTTACCAGGGCAATACTGTCAGTTAAAAAAAAAAATCACTGTGTTTGGACCAGAGACCTTCAAGTGTTGTGCTATCAGTTTAAATCACTCAGTGACCAAGTGACCTGTCATCAGAACTAGCTACCGTATTTGCTCGAATCTAGGCCGGTACTTTATAAAAAAATCGCTTACGAAAGTCGGGGGTTGGCTTAGATTCGAGGATGCGGTTTGCCCGCAACCGCTAAACACGTAACGCCATCTCGCGGCCGCAGCTTGCAGGTTTGCAGGCTCCATTTTGCTTTGGCGCTGGCTTTTTCAAACGTTGTGAACAAAGGTCTCGCCGTCCCGTACTTGCTTGTGTTTGTCGCTACGTGACTTCGAGAAACGCCCGTGTTTGCTGCGCAACGGGGCCCACCTAGCGATGCCATTACACCGCGGCTTTTAAGCGGAAAGCACTTCTAACCTACAAGCCTGGCGCGACTTAGGCATGGACGAGAAGAACGTGCACCGGAGACGAAAGCAGCGGAATGAGCCCTTCTACTGCGCTGCAAAGGGAATGACCTTCACTGGACCCAAGAGTGGGCGACACCACATGGTGGAGAAGGGTGTCGCCAACTTTATCAGGAAGCAAAGGGAAGGTGCGATGCCCGTGACGACGGAGACAATACAGGCAAAGGCGAGGGAGGTCGCTAATGTTAGAAGCGTCCCACGGGCCCAATTTAAAGCCAGTAGGGGCTGGGTCACGCGTTTCTTGAATCATTTTTGGTTCAGCCTGCGACAGTGGACTTCCATATGCCAAAACCTACCACCTGATTTTGAAGAGAAGCTGGAGGCATTTCAGCGCTTTGTGATCAAGAAGTTGCTGGAGAAGCAGTACAGTCTGGGCCAAATCAGTAACGCCGATCAGATCCCACTGTATCTCGTCAAGCCTGTGGCATACACAGTCTATGAGAAGGGCGCAAAACAGGTGAAAGTAAGAACTGCAGGGTATGAGAAGCAACATCTTACCGTGATGTTATGTTTGCATGGCTGATGGGCGAAAACTGCCGCCCTACCTCATTTTTAAGCAGAAAACGCTTCCATCCGAAGACGTTTTCCCTAAAACACAACGTTGTGCGCGCACAAGAGAATGGATGGATGAGTGGTGCCCTAGTCGAAGATTAGGTGAAGACCGTTTGGCAATGTCGTGGCGGGACCCTGTTGTTCCAAGAGTCGCTCCTACTTCTCGACTCCTACAGCGGCCACTTGACAGATGCCGTAAAGTCAGTGCTTTCCAGTGTTGGCGGTAATGGGTCATAAAGTAACGGCGTTACCGGTAATGCATTACTTTTTTTGGTAACTTAGTAACGTACTCGTTACCATTTAGGGACTGTAACGGGTGACATACTTACGTTAACATTTTTCGGTAACGTGAGGTTTTATTTATTTTGTGGGGGTTTAACGCCCCAAAGCGACTCAGGCTATGAGGGACGCCGTAGTGAAGGGCTCCAGAAATTTTGACCACCTGGGGTTCTTTAACGTGCACAGACATCGCACAGTACACGGGCCTCTAGAATTTCGCCTCCATCGAAATTCGACCGCCGCGGCAGGGATCAAACCCGTGTCTTTCGGGCCAGCAGCCAAGCGCCGTAACCACTCAGCCACTGCAGCGGCCTGGGTAGGTAACGTGAGGTGTCACGTTACAAGTTACTTTTTATTCCAACTGTACCCCCCCTTCGCCTTTTCTTCAGAAAAAAAAAGTGCCTAAAGTGATGTTGCAAATAAACAAAATGTACAGGTGCTCTCGACGACCCTTGTTGCACGCAAGAAAACACCTGCCCTTGATGACGCGCTCAACTAAAAAAAAAAGAAGACGGAATACCCATAAGGCACGAAACACGTGCATGAACACGCATTCACACACTTTCCTTCACCTACCTCCTTTCCCGAACCACTCATACACAAAACTCTCTACAAAGTGGAAGCATGTCGAGCATTTTGGGAACATTACATTTTTCTGAATTACTGTAAATTTGCCGAGAGTTAAGCTGTGTTTTCTTTGTGAAGTTAGAATTGATGATGAAGTGCCATTTTGTGTTTAATGTCACACTCAGAAAATGGCTTCACCATGTGCCACAGAGTGAGAAGCCATCACATGTAACTCTACAGGCAACTTTAGGAAACTATAACATTGCTAAGCTCCTGCACATTTGTGCAAAGTATTCTAGTTAAATCAGGATTTCGGGCAAAAATGGTGTTTGGGCTAGAAGTTTTATGTGAAATATGAGCTTTATAGAATTGTTATCGTGAGTTCTTGCAGCGAAGACGCACTGATTAAAATTTATTGCCATGAAGTAACGGCAAAGTAACGTGCGGTACTTTTTTTCGGTAACGGTAACGTGTTACATTTCTTTGTAGCTAACGTAGAGCGGTAACGCATTCCATTTTTTTTTAGCGTAACGAGTAATGCATTTAGTTACTTTTTTCGGTAACATCTACAACACTGGTGCTTTCGAAAGGCAGTACGGACATTGCAACGATACCCGCAGGAATGACAAGCCAGCTACAACCGCTCGACATTGCAATCAACAAGCCCTTTAAGGATACGCTGCGGAAGCACTACAACGACTGGCTGAAGCTTCAGGACCACCAGCTCACACCGACCGGGCGCATCAAGCTTCGCTTAGCCAAGTGGCGAACTGGGTTGCCGTGGCATGGGAGGAAATTCCGGCCGAACTGATTGTGCGGGCCTTCCGTAAGTGCAGAGTCTCGAACGCGCTCGAAAGAAGCGAAGACAGTGTGCTGTGGGAGGAAGCCAGCGACAATGAGGACAACGATGTCAGCGATGTTGACGAAGAGGATGAGTGAGCATTCGACGTGCTACGACGAGCGTCGCAAGCTTAATAAAATGCATGTTCTAGACCTAGACAATGCCCTTTTTTATTCAGCTTACATTTGAGTAAACTTGTTTTTATTTTCTGACTATGAATTTCGGGGGTCGGCCTAGATTTGAGTAAATATGGTAACTGACCAATTATACCACTTTGCAACTAGAATCCCAAATCTTCCCAGGCAGTAAGGAACATGACGTTTGTCGTTCACACACATTAAGTTCCTTTCCTGACCTCTGCTACAAGAGCTTACTTACATTTGCTTTGGCTACATCGGCAACTGCAAAATGTTTTCTAGATGTGGTAAAGCATAAGACACTGACTGGGAAGCCTCGCAGATTGGCGCTGCAAGTTGCTAGTCACAAACCAAAGTCGGCCACGTCAACACCGCTTACTCCTTGCTGCCAAGTGGCTCAGTAAACTTAATAATTGGACAGTGTGACCACATCTACAAAGGAGCATGATAGAAATCAAGCATTCTCACCAAAACAAGAATAAAAAAGATAGTAGTGGAGAACAGCACTGACCACTACGCCAGCGGCTGAGCTCGAACTCCGCTCTGCTCAACTGGCCCTTGAGCTTGGCCACCTTCTCACGCTCCTTGTCAAAGCGCCGCTTCCATTCCTCAGCTGTCAACTCCTCGTTGACGATGACAGTGTTCTTGATCGTCTTGGCCCTGCATATGTCAACAATTGCAATGGCACTCACAACGGGTCCAGTGCAAACAGAAGAAAAACCAGGTAGCTGCAAGCAAAACGTTTTCTGTTACAAAGCGAGAGCAAAAGATATTGCTGTGAAGCTTTGCAGTGCTTCTTCCCATCCCTGTTCTTTGTTGCTGGCATGTTTCTATCATTATCTGCTGGCCACACAAGGCAAGATATCTTTCATGTGATCGTTAGATACCACTAGATTGTAACTGCATTTAATGGCCAATCAACAACTAAGGCTATCATGTGCCTACGCAAAGTTAGATGTGTCTGTTTTATGGAACAGAAATGAACACGGTTTTTATAATAAATCATAACTTGTTCAGGAGCTCCGACTTTTAAGGAACACACAAACAGGAGCCAACTACATTTTCTCCTTGGAGTAACCCTCACAAAATAGAGACAAATGCTGTTCTTTAAGTTTGGTGCATGAAAATCAGACATGGCTTTGTGACCACTTCTCTGTAGAACTAGCATGCTGGTTTCTCTTGTTTTGCAAGTATAAAGCTGCATGTAAGGTGTGTGTGTGCCTAATGCAAAGAAGACATAAGGTCACTTCCAACGAACCTTCCTGGAGTATGCATGACTTCCACTCTCCCAAGATAGGCCTTACAAGGTGAAGCTAACTATTTACTGCATTATTTCATGTAGCCTCAATATTTTCCTAGTTTGCACCAGTTTCAAAGCAGCCTTTACAGACCTTATTCATGTGACATCAATTGCGACATCAATTGCGGCAACCATGGCACAAAACAACATGGCGGTAGGTCGCATCACAGAAGCGAGACAATCCTGTTCTTCACCAATTCCCATAATGACTCCATCCAAGGCATGCGTAGTGAAGAGGACTTTTGTCCATGCACATGGACATACCTATCATAGTGAAGAGGGGTGACCTCCCTTTGTGAAGGTCTTTTGGGTGGGGAGCAGCCATCAACTTGAGTAAGTTCGAGCTTTTAGTTTCAAACTTGACCCTTGTGCTGCGGCCCTTCTTACAGTATTATGTATGATATCTCCAAATGGTACACCTACATTTCTATAGCTAACAGCTGTGAGTATGCTTAGAGAATCAGTGCAAGTAATGCTGTTCTCAATTTTCTCATTCATGATTCTTTTATGTAGCAATACAGGCGACATAACATTCTACACTAAAAATTGTTGTACACTGCGGAAGCTTTTTTTAGTCTAGATTATCTGCGAAGTGGCCGCAATTCTTCATACATTAAGTCAAGTCTATATCAGCTTCCATCAGTGATTTTTGTTTACTGCCGCCTGCATATGGCCTAGTCATCATTTACTACAAAGTGTTAAACATTAAGTTACAGAAAAAAATAAAGGGCCGATGCAACCACTAATAGATGCTAATCTTAAAGCAGGAAGTCCAATGTTGAGTAGAAAACAAAGGCAACAATGCGCCAGTGCCAATTCCTTTTGCTTTTGAACACTTACGTCGATTAACATGGCTTCAGTGCACAGCCTAAAACACAAACACAAATGCCAAAGATAAGCATATGGAAACACTTTCACTGCTGGAATGTGACTTGCCAGTTACACTTAAGTCTGCTAGCCACAAACGTTGCAAGCCACTCACCTCTTGCCAAACTCAAGGGTAGATTTGGTCTCGCATTCGTTGAAGGAAGCTGGCGAGCAGCAGATGATGATTGTCGTCCTAGAGTTGCCTCCAAGACTCTCCTGCAGAATTCTCGTCAGCTTGCTGTCTCGGTATGGGATGTGCGACTTCTGCAATTGGCAACAAGAGGCCACAACAAAATTCAACAAGCAACAAACAGAAGATGAGTGACTTCACAGAACCATGAAATGCTTTGTAACCATTTCCACGGTAGAGCAAATCTACTGACTTCCTGTATACAATATTTTCCCCAAAGCAATATTACTAAGACAAATTGAAGTAATAACATTGGTTACCTCTGACTAGGAGGGCTTCTCAAACAGCACAAATGTCTGGAGAAAATACTGTTTGCAGTGAGCCAATATACAAGGTGTTTCACCTAAGACTTTACACAATTTAAAAAAATAGGCTTTTTTGGAAAAGCACTTTGTTCGGCATAGCACTGTCAGCAGTGTAGTACATCAGAATACATCTAAGATGTGCTAACTAGCAGGCTGGTTAACTAATGTTTAATACTTAACTTTTTAACTATTAGCGTTAGACTCCTTAATTACTGAGAGACGTGTAGCCCACTGTAAGTAATATCCATATAATTTTTTTAGAATTTTGAAAACGTGGTTACCCTCGGTGCTGTGACCCAACAATTTTGGCTACATCACGCCAAAATACATGTGCTTTCGAAAAGCTTGCAGGCAAAGCAACCTCTCCAGTGCAAGTAACTCGTCTGTAAACACCCGATGTAGGTAAACACCTTGTATAGTGTATTTTAACCCTTGTTGCTCTTCCTTATTCTGAGAGGAGGAAAAAAAAACCTATCTTGCCTTCAGCTTAATAATTTTTATTTATTTATTTATTTATTTATACAACCTCAGGGCCCAAAGGCATTACAGAGGGGAGTGGGAGGACATACATTAGTAATATACAGTGCAGCAAGAACAATTACTGGTGTAAGCTGGCAAAAAAAAAAAAACTGTAATGATTAACAAGGCTAAAAAAAAACACTTCTGAGGCGAAAAAAAATGACAGCGAGAATAAATGCAAAGAAAGTTGACAGAATTTATAAAAGAAATTACATCACCAGTCTCACAAGTACTAAAGTAAGTAATGTCGGCTATATAACTGGGTAGGTGGTTCCAACTTTCAGAGGTGCTGGGCACAAATGAATAAAAACAATGTTTAGTATGACATGAAGGAACACCTACTTTATGGCGATGATCAATGCAGCCTGAGACATACGTAGGCGGAGTTAGTAGCCGGCTCTTTAGGACAGGAATATTATTGTAGACCTTTTAAAGTCGGCACATGCGATAAATTAATCTAAGGCGTGAAAGCAGTGGTAACGATAAAGTACTTTTCATAGCAGTGACACTAGAGGTACGGTAATAATTGTAAAGTACAAAATGAAGCAGACACCCTAAAGGCCAATGAAGCATTCTACCTCTACCTTGGTATGCCAGAGGAGTGTCTTGGTCTGAAAAAAGCTTCAGAAAACCAGAAAACTTACATTCCCATCAGCAAGTGCCGCAATCACATTGCCAAGTGCAGATAGGGACTTGTTAATGTTCTTCGCCTCGTCCAGGACCATGCCCTCGGCTCCAGTTTTGCTGACCTGCAGAAGTGAGGGCCACCAATCAGGCAATGTGTGCAACCACACAGCCAAGTACCTCCTCCAGTTTGAGTAGAACATGCAGGGCTTGACTAAAAATTCCATCACTGTCCACAGTGTGAGCACGGCACAGGCACGATTGTGTTGAGCAAAATCAAGCTTCTCAAGTCCTGAACTTAAGACCTGCGCTATAATACCTGCTCCACTTCAAGTGGTGTATGAAGGAGTCACAATGCCAACCATGCATAAGTGCCTTGTAAAATGGTACATTAATCGTGGCAGCGACAAATTCCAATCCAAATGAATTGGTCACTGCTAGCGCAGCTGATGAATGGCTAGTATATCACGTGCAAAGGAGAGCCAGTATATACAAGCCTTGCTTGCCACAGTAAAATATATTTAGGTTTTACCTTATCATCCATAAACCACAAGGTTTAAACAGAAAGCAAGGACGCTCGTTTTCTTTCTTTCTTTCTTTCTTTTTTTTCGAGGTTCAGTTAGGATCACTTTCTGAGAAAAGCTAATATAATACGTACAACCATTTCTGGGCAGACATATGTGAACAAGACCTACTGAACTACTTTTACCACTTACACTATTTTGTTTATATCCATGCACTTGATTTGGATTACTGACAAAAAGTTGTAATTCTAATCATTCCCTTTATTAGCTTGTGGACAGTGCATCAAATAACACTCATAGCAACCTGTAGCCACAAAACATGGTGCTAGGAGCTGACATACTTGTCAGATCAAACCCAGTTACGATTAGTATGTACAGTGTTCTCATGAATAGCACAGTAGCATGCCGCACAACATCTGCTGTGCCTCATACCAAGTACACACAAAAATTGAGCTTTACAAATGTCATTGGCAAGAACTTACAGAACCAGCCATTCTGGACACTGACATCACAAAACGATATCGAGCAAGAACAAGGAATGAACCAAGCTGTAATGGCTGCTCCTTCATTTTACACAACAAAGCTGAAAGCTAACACATGAACAAAGCACATAGAAAGTAAGCAGAAGTGAACATACTTTTTCACTGCCAGCAAGATCTACTAGGTACAGCTTGCCACTCAGCTTCTTCTGGTCATCCAGGTTCTCCTGCTTGACATTGATTAGGAACACACTGTGGCTTCTGGAGCTGTGCTCGTTCATGTCTGCAAGAATGACCCAAAGTCCACATGAGACAAAGTCAAAGTGCCAGAAGCTATATTGCAAGTAATCACATTAAAAAATCCACCTCCATCATTGCATATCTGCCCAACTCAGAATGCAAGTTACATGGTTCAAAATCAAACTCCATGGTCACTACTTAATTTTTTCCACAAGAGCAAAAATCACGCACTTTTAAACTGAACACAAATCAGTTATGTTATGTTTAATGCACCGAAGCTGGACATGAGCTATGAGGGCTGCAGTTGAGGGCTAATCTTAATCTTGACCCACAGTGGTTCTTTAACTTGCACTGCCATCATACAGCAAACAGCAAACGGGCGTTTGTCTTTCACTTTCACTGAAATGCGCCATTGCAGTCCGGATTCAATCTCATAACTCTGAGCTTAGCAGCCTAACTAATGCCAAAGCCATTGAGCCACTGCAAGAAGCTATCTGCAAGATCTAGAGACTGAAATACCAGCAAGCTATCATGAGGAAAGACAAGAGAGTGGCTTACTTGTAACAGCAATGTGTCTGTTTGCTTTTCCCTCATCGATGACTTCCATCACCTCTTCAGGGCTGGTGACAAACCTCTCTGTAGCACCCTAGCAGAAAAAAAAAAGCATAATTACATCCCAAGAGAGATGAATTTGCCAAGGCTAGCACATTGCAGACTAGGCACCAACTTAGCTGAATCTACAATTTGCAAGATAAAGGTCCCCCCAACAGTATGATTTTAGCAAAACACAAAGTTTACCCCAAGATCACTCGCCTTGTATGTCTCCTTCTAACAGCACCTAAACGGCATTTTGATATCAACATGATATGACCTTTTTCTAACATATACCAATGGTTAAACATTAATACTAACCTTCTAAGCAATGCCAAGAAGGTCTTTGCCACTTCATGCAAAATCCATACAATGGTTCTTGCAGAAGTACACATTACAACTGCAATTGCTTAATACTTTAAGTGCCAATTAAGAAACCAAAACATAAAAAATGCAGTTTATTGCACACATTTAAGATTGTTACTGCTGTTGCTTCCTAGCAAATGCTTTGCATACATTTCTTGTTGCTGCCAATTGATTTTGAAACAGCAGAATGAATGGCTGAGAACCTCGTTTTTGGTAGTTTCCATGCAAAATAAGGACCACACATGAAACAGTCCAATGAAAAGCACCTAAGCTTTCTAATTCGAGGATGATAAGACCGTTGCCTACCTTGACGAAGGGAACTCTGTTCTTGTCTTCATGCACCGACAAATTTGTCTTTGTTACTGGCAAAAGAGAAAGAAGCATGTTCAAGGCACTATTTTTTTTAAAACGCCACTACAGTGATTACTAGAAAGGAAAGGAAAAATGCTAAAAAAAAAAGCAAGAGTGCCTTACCATCAAGGAGATCACGAATCTTGTCAAGATAAATTTCAAAATAAGACACCTACAAGAGAAGTGAGGAAGTTGGAAATAATGAGCTTATAACCACTGACAACATGTGAAAGCACACACTGTTTGATAAGCATTCATACTCATAGCTTTTGAATGTACTGCAATGAAGAAGACGACTTTACTTTGCTAAACATTAACTAGGCAGGCAAAAAAAACGCTTTCAAGGTCAGACAGAAACTTGTTTTAATAGTCGTGCTGCAAGCGTTGAACGAATCAAAAACCATTTAACTGGCAGTAGCCCCCCCCCCAAATAACCAAAACAGCACAGTACTGGGGGCTAGGAGGAGCCTTTTCCAAGCACTTCTTTCCTGGAAAACCTAAGCAACTGACTGGGGGATACTTTTACTGGTTAGAAAAACTGCTGGATTATAGCAGTACTCAGGTTTAAATGTAGTAGCTCCAATACCTGAACCGATGCAGTATACCTATGCTATCTTACTTTGCCTACTCTGAAACAAAGTAAACTCTCATCCAGCATGTAACTTTCACAGTTGTCAGGCATCATGCTGTACTTCAGCTAAAGAAGCGGGGGCGATCTTTTACCAAGAAAGATCCTAAACAGTTGTTAAAACTGAGACACAGCAAACCAACATGTGCCAAAATTCACACAACAAGTGTAGAAGTACCATACAACAAGCTTTCTAGAAGCGTTAGAAAGAAGCGACACAATTTGATCACAAATTTAATAAGAGTAGCCTTAACAATGGCATGCCAATGCAGCAACAACATGCTGACAGGGCCAACAAGTGGGCACACTAACTGTTGCTTACATAAACAGATAAAATAGCATAACTTGGGGAAAACATGATCAGTACAAACCTTTATGTGGAACTCAATATTTTCATCCATTGAATAAATGTGATTAAAAATATCGTTAATGATCCGAGGGATGATGCCTTGGCTGTAGGGATCTCCCAGAACGCCCTGCAAACATTAATATAAAGCATTTAAGCAACAAATATAGCTGTGACATAGAAAAGTTAAACCAAGTCCGTAAAAGAAAATCTAGAGGTTAGAAACTGCTATATAGGTGATGGAGGAAGATGAAATGCCTTTAGTCTTCTGAACAGCGATTCAGATGCAAATATACACCTCCACTAGTTGTATTAAATTTTTATGTGCAAACAATGTTTCACTGCAAGGGTGAAGCAACTGTTCCCAAGATGGCAGAACTCTGCCTTTCTTGATGTGTGTTCCTAATAGTCAGCTACAAAATCAACAACATGCAACTTATTTTTTATGGTGGCTTAGCATCTCCTTGAACTCTGCAGAGAAATAAATTCTATACACATGACATAGTTATACATTAAATCATGTTAATTGTAGTTTTAAATGTAATATACCTATAAGTTTTAATAGTTTTATATTGCTTCCTTTTAGATATTTAAACCAGCAAAGTTATAAACATGAGATAATGCAGGCTAAGTTCAACTCCTTTTTCACAAAGACAAATACGGCAGCTTCTATGCTGTTCCACTTCAAAAACACATTTGCTGCTGATATCTGAACATACAATAAAACTACCGGACTCATTTGTTGCCAAAATTGATAGAAGCTCCAATGGGAACAAGTGAAACAGTTTACTACTTCCGGCTTCACAATTTCTAGCATCACAGGAGGCATTTTCTGGAAAACATATCTATGGATCCATTTACCTGCAGCTTCTAGGAGTTTGTAGAAAAATAATGCCAACCAAGCACCCCAAGTAATGCAGAATGTAGCCTCAACATTGCCAGTAGGCAACAACACAACGCAACGTTAATCAAGCGACAAAGTGTCATGTTATCTGAGGCATGTTTTTGATGTTGCAGAATTACATCACAAAAATTTAAACATTGCACCAACACTCAATAGAAACATTTCGCCAATGTTTCTGAGTCCATGTTTAGATATTTTTGAACAGTTTTTGATGTTGCAGAATTACATCACAAAGACATTCATATGCAAACATTGCACCAACATTGGATACAAATATTTTGCCAATGTTTCTGAGTCCATGTTTAGATATTTTTGAACAGAAACTAGTAACATAATACTGGCAAGGCTAATAATGCACTGGTAATACGTATTAAATCGTGTTGCTTCTCGTGAGCCCAGTGAATGAAGTGTAACTGGAGTATACCAAAGCAACTTGTGGAGAGGGCTTGGAAAGGTGCCTTTTTGATATTAACATGTGTGCTTTCTCAGAATGCATTTACATAATGTGCTCACAAAGACGGGAGCGTGGACTAATATTTTTTTTTAATAAAATGTATTAGCAACATGACTGTGCCAACTTTTATTTCCAATTTTTCCCATTAAAAGTTCAAAAATGCGCTAAATAACTAAGTGGTGAGTGCCACCAGCTCTAAAATGAGGGCATATGTATGTGCGCTAAGTGTGATGGCATTTTCTTGTTCGTAATGTATCTGTGGCACAGTGTTTCGTGCAAGATTGATTGTTTGACTTGATCGCTGCAAAAATGCTTGCTGTTAATTACAACTAACACACAGAGGCATAAATAAGAATGTAAAGGCAACGTTTTTTAAAGCATTTTTTACTGAATTTTTTAAAATTTTACATTGTCTGAATGTTGCATAACATAATCCCGTGCTCAAAAATGTTGGCACTAGCAGCAATCAGGCATTTCACTTGGGACCCTTCATTACTTCATCTTAAATATCGAAACTGCCACGCTGAACATTGAAGTTTACTCATGCTTCGTGTCTTGATTTCTTCGTCTTTTTTTTTCCCCTTCTGGCTGTACCTTCACTAGCACACCCAGAGTACCGGACTCCGCGCCGGGTACTCTCGCTCCAGTAGACACCTTTAGCATACCGTGTACCGTGTTACCGTTAGCGTTACCGGAGTACCGGGAGCTCGCCCACCGCCAGTGAGGATGCGCAGATCACCTCGGCGGCGCCAGATGGCGCCACGCACCCGGAAGCCGGACGCACACTTCCCGCATCGGGACCAATGAGGGCGTGCTCACTGGAGGTGGGCGGGATCTCTGTACTCCGCTAACGCTAACGGTAACATGGTACGCGGTATGCTAAAGGTGCCTAATGTTCACAGCAACACACACGCGGCACGTCCGTGTTGGTCAGGGCCTGTGCAGCAGAGCGCAGAGGCCGGACCAAGAGAGACCTCGAAGGGTCAGTCTGTCCCCTACAGACGTGCCCGTGCACCCCGCGGGCGATTAAAAAGAAAAAGAAGGAATAAGCAGTGCCCACCTCCATTGTGTGCGTCTTCCCGCTGGAAGTCTGGCCGTAGGCAAATATGGTTCCATTGTAGCCCATGAGCACATCTGCAAAAGAGGGGAAGCAATCGCCACACACGTGAGCGGGAGACGTCCCGTACTGCTTCCTACTAGCCCCCTCCCCCCCGGGCAATAAACGGAAGGGGGCAATTACAGCGGCAACAAAAGGGCATTCAATGCGAGACACGAAGACAATGCGCGCTGCATGCCCAACCGGCGTCCGGGGAGCGTCCCGGGCTGTTGTCTGTCCATCGCGGCGCGCACGTCCGAAAGGCGCCGGTGACGACCAAACCCGTTCCCGCACCTCTAGCAGAGGAGATCCCGAGTTGGTGCGGAACTGCAGCTATGTCAAGTTTGCGCGCGCGTCTGCAGTGTGCCCAGTGTAGTAGCGGAGTGTTTCGCAGCAGCCGAGGGAGATGTACCGGGTGTTTCACCTAGGGTGCTAAGTAAGTACCCCCATGTCGGAAAAAAAATGTCCGGAGTCGGCGGCGTGGACCGTTAGAAGGCTCGCAGCCGAAGCGGCCAGAGCAACCGGCTGCACTAGTCAGCACCTAGCCCGTGCGTAATTCAATCCCAGCCTGTACACGACGATGATGGTGTAATGGTGGCCGAACCCTCTACAGCTTATGGACGCAATATACTGACCTAATAATATAGAATAAGTTAGAAGAAACGCAAAATCAGAGCAGCAAAAAAAAAAAACAAGTCAAGAAAGAAGAGGGCAATATTGCGAACGAGCATACGGCTATGCACGCTCTCGCGGCCAGCTGCTGCACTCTAAAGAGAAAGGAGTGGAAAAGAAGTAAGCTGCCCTCTAGCGAACGTCCCTTTCATAAAGAAGAGTGGGCTAGAGGACATCTTACTCCCATTTATTCAATGTGTTTACAGTGTGTGAGCCTCGAAAGAAGTGGCAAACGAGTGGGCGCCCATTAGTGTCGCAGACCGCGGCGCCATCACCAACAGTGACACCTGCGAGTACCCGAGGATGACCACTGCGCCAAAAGACGAATGCTTGCCAGGAAACCCATGGGTGCTCGCCACCGAGCAGCATCAGTGGACGGAGGAGGGCAAGACTGCAGCTGGGAGCTCCATCTCCAGTTCCCAAGCAGCGATCAGGAGCCGATCTCGCCGAGCGGTTCCTCGAGCAAGCTCCCGGCCATTCCGGCAGGGAACGAGCATTAATTCCAAACAAGTGTGCCGACACTGTGCGTTTGCAGGCCTTCTCGCAGCGCGTCTATCTTTCGCTCGTTGTCCAGCAATCAAGTCCCAGCGGTGCGCCACGCTGCACAGCCGGCAAATGCAACAAGATTGGAGGTCGGAAGACTTCCCCTTCTTAGTTGAACACGCTACGTTCCTCGCGAAGAAACGGAGCCCTCGATCGCCAACACCAAACACGCCGCCTACCCGTAAATCAATCGCAACGCTTATATAGTTCATCAATGCGGGAGTATACACACATAGAGGCGCATTCGAACACGAAGCGCTCGTACATCACAATGACGGACGATTACATCGGCTCCTCGTTACACGCGCGCGCGGGGCGGTCGACGACAAGCGCGGCCAACAACGATTTCTCACCTCGCGGGTGAGTCGGGACGGCGCGTAACAACAACGCCGTTCATTGACCTCTTTAATGCTCCCCACCACTTCTTCGTTTAGCGAAGCTCGCAAAAGCCACGCTGCGCGCTGACCGACGCAGAAGCGGCAGCAGTCTTTCCGGCCCGCACGCTTCTGGAAGCGCCCGAGAAAGACTGCGCCTCCCAAAACGAGCACATACACACACGTATAGGGGCAGGAGGAGGCTGAGGAGATGCGAACAGGAGATTCCATCCCTTCATCGGCGAAGGCGCGCACCCGACCCACATTATACGCTAACGGTGTGTGTGTGTGTGTGTGTGTACACAAACAGACACACGTCAGACACACACGCATGTATGTATACGCCAACTCGGAGGACTCTGGGCGGGCGCTAATCAGAGCGTGGAGAATAACGCCGCTCTCGCTCTGACGGCCAGAAACACAAGGAGCTCGCAACGGACGGGCGCGCTCCGAACGGGGATCAGATTAAGAGGGGGCCAAAACACACAATGGCGAAATCGGCGTGCGAAAGGAAAGACGGGACTCTGGCGAACGCCGCCTCCGACTGTGCCGGGGGAAGAAGGAGAAACGGGCGAAATTGGTTTCAGCCGAGCTGCGACGTATATACACCAACCTCTTCCGCGTAATAAACTGCCCCGTTGGGGTGTATACAGATGCATCTGCGGGCCGCGTATATACCCGGGATGCCGAGGGGGTTTGTAACGTCCGCTAACGCCGTCGCTGCGCTTAGGTTTGAACGCGAGCGACGAGACGGGACGCCAAAGAGGTTTCGCACGTCGTCAATTTATTAGATTAGGAGATAAGGCTCTGGTAGGAGCACATCTATAGTGCGCTTCCAGGCACACTTTTTCTCCGGGAAAAGTGCATTCAGAGACCGTATGTATTTGCCCGCCACACTTTCAATCATGGGCGAGATGATGAAGGAGCGATAGCCAAGAGCTTTTAGTAAAGACCAGCGGTCGGACTTCCTCGGCTATCACTCTGAACAGAAAGATCCCCGGGTGGCCGAAATTATTACGGAGCCCTCCACTACGGCACCTTTCTTCTTTCACTCCCTCCTTTATCCCTTCCCTTACGGCGTGGTTCAGGTGTCCGCCGATATGCGACAGATACCGCGCCATTTCCTTTCCCCAACAAATTTTCAGCTAAAATGAATGTATAGACGTTCGGAAAGGCATGCTGCTCAACAACTTGCTTCCGACACGTAAAACAGGAGACCAAGCGATAACAACGACGCAAGAAAGGGCCAGCTTTCGCCCGTCTTTTCACAGTTGTATGCATGCGCTCAGCAAAAACAAAGCAGTGTCGACCAGCATATCCTATTAAGCGGTATAGTTAGTATATGTGAAACAGGCGGTGTTTTCACGCGAGTGCCGGCGGTCGTCTGGTGGTGTTCTCTGCCCTTCTCTCTTATGGGAAGAAAAGTTGAGGAGCGGACCTAAAAGGACAGAAGCTATACGGCGAGCAGCTTAATCTAGAGCGTGGATCGGCAAGAAAAATCCGCCCAGAACGGTAACTGGGTGCACAGCACTCAACAGCGCAACCGCCAACCCCGAGTCTTTGTTGTGCTAGACAGATAATTGGAAGCTTCCTTCTTTACGCGGGACATGACAATTTGTCGCCCAGGGCCGACGACGAGCACCTCATTGTATTCAGGCATAAATGATCTGCAACGCACGCGGCATTGCTCCACAAACGCCGTGTCCGTCCAGTTTTTCCGAGCTCAAATCGCACCGGCTGCCGACATGAAGCCAGGCCTACAGACTTAACCGGGCAGCCAGACGTCCCGCGCAGTTGGAGCGAACTGTTACGACACCGGCGCCCGCACGCACACGCGGGCAGACGGCGGCCCGCCAGGCACGAGCGAAGAACGAACGATACTCGAAGCTCGCCCGGAAAAAGACGCCACAACGGAGGGAGGAGCACGGCGCTTCGCTAAGACGAAGAGGAGAGAACTGCTTCTGCTAACAGAAATGTCCGGTGTTTGGAGTTGCAAAAAGGGTCCCCCGGTTCCTCCCGACACCGGCTGCAGCACGTGCTAGGGAACTCGGAAGCACGCCGGTGAACTAGGCGGCCGAAAGGTTCCAGCCGGTAAAAAAAGAATAAAGGCGGAACCGCATGGCGCGATTTCAGGCGCGATTGACGCGCGGATGGTGGGACGCGTGCGTCATTTTGACGCGTGCCCAGTATGATCCGTCACGAAATCGCGCCGCCGCGTGCTCCTACTCGGAGGAGAAAAAAACGCCTCGCGCGGCGCGTCAGGGGCGCGTCCGCCAATCAGATTTCAAGTAAGTCACGTGGTATTTGGTCACGTGGCATTTTTGGTTTTTGGTTTTGCCACTAGATGGCCCTACTCTCTGCGCATCTCGCCGGAACCTCTTCGGCGCATTTTTTTTTTCGCTCTGCAGAACCGGCGCACACGTGAAAAACACGTGCTACTGTTTCGTGCGCGCATCGTGTTCATTGAAAATGGAGAAAGCAGTCTTCAACGAGGCCCTTATCACGGAAGTGGAGAGGCGTCGAGTCCTGTGGGATATACGCGACCGCCTCTTCTGCTCTGTAGTAAGCGCCCGACACTCCATTTTCTATGTCGAGTTGTAAACAAGCAGCGGCCTCTTGGCATGCAGAAAGTACATAGTCGCAGTTTCGCACACACTCTTCCTGCTTGAAATTAAGCTTGATAAATATACTTCAGAAAAAAAATGTCGCTGTGTAATTACACTAATATTATTTCTATTGCAGTGTTGTGTAAGTTTAAGGGCATATTACATATGCGGTAGCAGGGACAATTCATGTCGTTGGGAGTTACGTTGTCTGGCAACCCGGAAAACGAGCCGCGAAGGCGCCGCTCCCCTTTTTTCGTGCGGGTGCTCGCGCGTTGACGGCAACGCGGGCGTCCACCGCGCGTCGCGTTTTTCGCTCGCGGAAAACGCGCCATGCGGTTCCGCCTTAAGATAGACCGGTGGCGCGTTCGTCTCTCGTCCAAGCTGAGACGAGGAGAGGGCCTTCGCCGCGTAATCGTGGTTGCGCAAGCAGGGCGCTCCGTGCCAGAGGCGCGCGGGGACAGCTCCGTCTCCGCGCGAGCGAGGCCACACACGCGATGCGCACCTCTTGCCCGCGCGCGCAGGTGGGGCACGTCCGGCGCAGAGGGAGCAGCCCACGAGGCGAGACCGCGCGCCAGGCTATTCTTGAGGGTTGTGAACAAAAAATAAAAAAAATGGCCACTAGTTAGCGCATCATGAGATTGTACAAACAGTACCGCAGCGGTGGCGAAGTGGTTGAGCATCCTCCTCGCATGCGGGGGGTACGGGGATCGATCCCCAGTGCCGCCGGGTACCAACCGGTGGTACAATGGGTGCAAGCTTTCCCCTGCATGGTGCTTTGGCTTCTTAAGGGTGAAAGGATTGGGAAAAGGGTCTCTGACCCCACCTTGAGTAATCTAAAACACCTTGTGCCATGGCGCAGTTTGGCCAAAGATGCCCTTGCGCCATAAATATCCATAATCATCATCATCAGACTGTATAACCATATAAGTTGGTATCAGGGACGAACATACTTTCAAGAAAGAGAAAACATTTCTTCGCGCACCAAATTAAGGCTGCGTGGTACCGAACAGCGGGAACACCGCGACCATGGTGTTACACGCCGAGTATACGTCCGCGATGGACCACATGAAGCTCTCCACTTTTCAAAGCGCGCAGGCACGGGACATACTTCTGGCAGCCACAATGGGAAGTGGGGTTACATAACTCATTCCACCTTCCCAAACGGTACTCTAGCCCAACATCTGCACCCAGCTGTGCACACACAGCAAAGAGGGTTGCGCCAATGTCAGACGCGCCCCAAGATCGCGGGTTCGCCAATTGGGCTTCGCAATGAAAAATGGAACGCATGAGAACTGCCACACCTTCCACGGGTCGAAGAAGCAACAGTGGCAGCTGCACCGCACCCCATTCCGCCATGGAAACTTCGTCCGCTGCCACACCCACCTAGTAACCATGTGGTCAGGCACGGCACGTTCTCGACGCGGCCAACTCTCCCCCGCAACCGTCTCACTGCAATGCCCACATGGGACAGGAACATATGGACGACGCCGCCACAAAGAGCCCATTGTCGAGGGCACCCACCACTCCTTAGTTACTCTCGCTATAAAAGGCGCCGCCATCGCCAAGAGCTAGCTCTCTGTCTAACGTTATTTGATGAGGCCGAATGAATCGTCCCATTTGGGCTCCGCTCTGGTTGAGCCAGACGAGACAGTCGGCGCGGCCCCCACCTACCCTGCCCTAACCTCCGTTCCAGAGGGTGCCCAAGGCGCGCCGGGAGAACAAGAGGGATTCAGACGGCGGGACAGCCCAGGGCGAGAAGGGGAGGGGGGGGGGGGTGGCGCCAAGGGCATAGCAGGGGCAGCCCTCCCCCACCTCGACGCGACATCGATCGCGCCGCCGCCGGCCCTCGCTGCCTGCACCACTGTCGGTCGATGCACCGGGCACGCCGGCCTCCACCCGTCCGAGTGCACGAGGGACGCGCAGCCAGGCGTACGGGCGCGGCATCCCAAATAGAAGAGGTCCCGGGCGAGAACGGCACGCGCACAGGACCGCACCGAGGGCTCCCCCTCCGAGCGGCCACGGCCGTTCCTCCGTGAAACCGCCCCCACCTGCTACATGCCACTGGCTCTCGGAATTTGTCCCGCACAGGCGTCCTCGTTAGCTCGCAAGCCCCTCCCGTGCCCGGAGCTATTTAATGCAGCGGAAAGGCAGCAAAGGGGTGCATTTCTATGGTGGGACGAAGCGGGGGAGGCAGAAGCCACCATCTCTGTGGAGGCCAAAAGAGAGGGAAAGGGCAAAGTTCCCTTCCGCCAACCTACTCACCAGTCCTGGCCAGCGTAAACGACAGCGCAAAGACAATTACCGTTGGACCGTCTCCCAAGCTCTTCATGGCAAATCAAGAAGGGAACTACTGCACACGGGACGCTTTCTCCTGGTTCACGCCTGAATTTCCTCCGCGTGTAAAACGAACAGCCATAAAAACGCAGGGCGCTCCAGAGAACACACCTCACGGATGGGGACGGACCACCGACGTAGCTTCAACCGGCGGGGGTCACCGGTATACGAACAGCGACATGAAAAGTGCCTCTGGCATGAGAGTCTGAGGGCCCATTTCAGACTGAACACGCCAACAAGCGCTAAGACGATCGAGGAAATAATGGCCCACAAGCGGCACTTTAACCAAATATCGGAAGATTAATGGCGACCCGTTTAATTTCGGGTTTTCAGCAATCATATATGCGAGAGCGGACTATAGGCGCGGCACCACCCAAGACCTTGCTGAAGCGTATTCGCTTCACAAGTTCCCGGGTATTCCCATGCGGGAAGAAACAACTGGGGATCACTCACAAGGGCACGGGGAGGATTTGGGCAAGCACGAACCGCTTTTGGGTGGAATCCCCTCAGATGTAAACGTAAACGCCGTTACCGCTGAAGACAACACGGCGGAGCATGCCGGCGACGTACGGCTGATGCATGAGATCGCTGAAAGCCGGAAATCAATTTACAGTTGGAAACGACAACGCTGAATCTGCCGCAGGCTCCAAGACCTTCCTTGTACAGTTGGCGCCGCCGAGAGAAGCACCTGTACTAACGATGCACGCCTCCAAGATGGCGGCGGTCACAGACCGAGACTAAAATCGTCGGCAACGCATGGGAGAACGGTGCGTTAGGGAGCCCAGCTGCTCACCGTTCAAGGTATATAATACATGTATACAAAACGAAGGACAAGTTAGGCGCGACCGAGGCGAATGTTGCTACGCTGTTCCGAACGTCTTACCGACAGAAGGAACGGCGGAGAGCAATACGCAAATGTTGCATGCTGTGCGCTCTCGCAACATGACCGGAACGGAACGAAAAAGACACCGAGAAAGATGCGGTTTCCGACGCTCTGCTCGAGACCAGCTGCAAACCTCTCAGGCTGGTATCGAGGCTAGGCGACGGCACCGACGACAAATGTTACTAGTACAGCAGCTCGCATAGGAGGAGGCCACGGTGCGTCGAATGTTTCACCGGAGGCGTTTTTCCGCGCATTGCACCGCACCCCCGCTACACTGGTCGGCGGACTCCAACGGTACGCTCGGCCATCGCCACCGCCATCGCAGCAGCAAGTTCAGCGCAGCCCTGACAGGCCGGCTGCATACACTGCGTGGCTGACGCTGCGCCCTTTCTTTTCCTTTCAGCACCCCCCTACCAGCACCGCACACATACAAAGAAGAAATAAAATAAAATGAAGATAACGGCACTATGACGGCGATGTGATTACCCCGCAGAGCCATCAACGGCGGTACGCGGATGCCGAAGGCGAGGGAGAAACCGATGGGACGACGCTCCTCCAACGTGTACCGTTTTGATGCACCGTTTCGAGTCACGTGACGGGCCAAACGCCGCGCAGCTGCTGACGGGGCGAGGCTTAGGAGGAAAAAAAAAAGGCGGACAGATCGAAGGATAACAAAAGGCATTTAAAAAGCAAGAAAACGAAACGTCCGACAATGGGCCGTCCGGGGGGGAGGACGCTCACGGTGCCTTTTGTTTTCGCCCTTCCGTAGTGCCGCGCACGGCTTCGATTTTTCGATCACGACGCGGACGCACGCGCGTCGTCATCAGGTGAGTCGGCGTAGCGGGCGCCACGCGAAAGCCGCTGCTGCGCCAGCGCACCGCGCGGCGGAACAGTGGGGCGCCTCGAGAACGCGGTGCAGCACGCGGGGAGGCGGCAGCCTCGACGAAGGAGACGACGAGCTGCTGCACGCACGGAATGGTCGCGAAAAGGTGGAGGAGGAGGCAAAGAGAACGCGGCCGCGCAGGAGGCGCGCCCAGCTAACGGACCCCCACCGACGTCCAGGCAACGCCAGCTAGTAGATAGACTCCAGGCCGAGAGGACAGAGACCGGGCTGGCGAAAAGGTGAAGGACGGAGCACGTTGAAAGGCTTACGAGCAACAAAAAGGATGCTCATCGCCCCCGCCACATTTATAGCCTCGAAAACGGTGCTTGCTGGTCAGACGGAGCCACCACGCCCCAACCTTGTTTCGGTGCCCGGACACAAACGTCACGCGAGCAGCGAGCCGGCGAAGCGTGGACGCCCTACTAAAGGAATTGAAGTGCCGCACATGCGACTGGACGACCGATCGATCGATCGACAGGTGCGGTGGCAGATATATAAGAGCGATCGGCAAAATCGTACGAAGGACGAAGTACAGTTTATCTATAGGCCCCTCCCTAATTGACTGATGGGCAGGAGCGATCAGAATGGCCGCTGATAGTGAGGACAAGCGAGACAAAACCGTCATCTTTCGAGGGACGAAGCCCGGAGAAGACAATATAATCATAAAAAGCAATGGGAGCAGCAGAGATAAACGCTACACTTGAAAAGACGATACACGATGTCACTTCTGCGCACGCCCACTCCAGTAACGGCAGCTGCAGACCGAACGACCAACGGGAGGAGACCAAGTCCCGCGGCCGGCCAGAGGGAATCGACACAGCGCGTCAACCGGAAGATCGCATGCATGCCAAGCCGGCAATTTTCTCGCATTTGGAGCGCCCGCAGAGAGTTGCGATTGGATATATAGTCCTCCCGTTCCAATTACGGGAAGCGCGTCGCATTACAGACGAGGCAGGGAAGTTATAGTTGCACGGCCGCTATAGTACGCATAGGTATACGACAGGGAGTCGACGAAATGACAGAGGACTGATGCAGATGGTGTGATACATAGGCGTGCTCCATTTCCACCTGCATCAGCGGACAGTGCGGCTGAATCTCCTTTTTTTTTCTTCTTTTTCCCGCCGGTCATTACACGCGCGGCACCGAAGGGAGGACCATTGTGCCGTCCGCGGGGATGTAACACGGGGCACGCAGTCACGGAGAGACCATCATCGCGGCACCGATGGCGTTAGCTCGATCGTCCTTCTCTCCCAGAGACGGAGGCGACGCTAAGGGAAAGAATCAACCACCGCCGCCACTGCGACGCGCGAACGAAGGCGACGAGTCCAGAGATGCGTGCCACGCCAGCGACCAGAGAGCTCATGGACTGCCGAGTATGGCCGCCCCGTAAGCCGTGCCAGGACAACTGACGAACGGCAGCCGAAGCTGAGAACAAGTCGAACCGGAACTTCACCCAAGTGGCGGCAAGGGAAACGCTACAGGGCTGCACTGTATACAGATACTACAGGGGACGCCGACGGAGGACTGCTCTGGCGGTTAGCCCCATCCACCTGGAATCCTCCACCAGGGCCACTGAAACGCAAGGTCGTAACGCGGCACAGCCCGGCAACTTTCGATATTGCGTCCGTATCAAAGCGCGACCAGCGCGACTGGGTAATGGTTCCGGCAGAGGTTGACTCCATGAGGAAGCTTACGCAGCAGCACCAGGGGCGTTCTCGAAGAGGAGCGGCTTCGAACGAGGAAAACGAGCTCGTTCTAGTCTGCCAACGCGCGTAAGCAAAGATGCTCGACACACCCGGTCGTTCCCGACGCTAGCCTGTATCGCAGTCGGAAAATGACACCATGCTCTCTAAGAGCAAGGCTTGCATGCGCTATAGCAAGCAGCTGACCGCACTGACGACTGCTCGACTCTTGTAACTACTGCTGAACCAATGCCACCGCAACCTTGTTCACACCGCGTCATTCTTGTTCTTTTGCTGCTTTTATTTTTGCTCTCCTTCCAACTGCTTCTCTTCACTGCTGCTGCCTTGCCGCACAGGCTATGTTCGCCTCTACCCATCAAGTAACAAGACACTCGTCGTGGCTATGAGGCTCCGTACTCGATCGCTTCCCACCAGAAATTCCTGGGTTGAAATCCGACGCCTGGAACTTCTTTTTTCTTTCTGGGATCTTTTTTTCGTTTGTGCCACGCACAAGGACCGCACACACGGATCGCTGAAATCGCTCACCGCGGCCAGTAATGCTAGCGCATTGAAAAATCCGTCGCATTCGACTGCTTTCGGAGCGGCGTCGCTTCGTAGCACACATAAGCACTTGCGTCTTCCCTTTCAGGACACTGTGTACCGCAGCTGAAGCGGCAACGAATCGGCCTTTTCCGCACGATGCCTCGCCCTCCGGGGGAGTGGGAGAAGGATGTGACGCGTAGCCAAGCGTCTGCTCTAATCGGGAGAAGAAAGGCGGCAGGGGGCGCTCGTACCTAAGCAAAACTAGAGTCACTTTTTTCCAGTGACTCTAAGCAAAACCGGTTCAGAAGGGAAAGTAGTGCACCTGGAAGTTTTCAACCAGTGCACAGCGTACGCTGGGCGGCCATGTTGAAAAAAACAAACAAGCGGATTGTGTGTGAGCAGCACCGTGCGCACTAAGATTGAGCCAGCGCACTACACGGCTCACGGAAGACAAATGCATCAAGTATAGATTAAACACCGGCGCAGATTAGATGCAAGAACTCGCGCGTGGATGCCAGGGAGTCCAGATCGATAGGCGCAACTGTTTCTTCTTTTTTTTTTTTCATCGCGACCACCGCACGGGGCGCTCGCGTATAAATGCGCAATGACGCTTAGTGATTAATGAGGCAACCGGAAGAGAGAACGATCCATTAGAGACCGCAGCGAGCGCCCTCAAGCGCCGCCTCACATAGGCGGTGCTCAATCTGCCAAATGGATAGCAACAGCGGCGCGCAGTCGCAAATTCGGGCACGTACACGCATTGCCACTGTGTACGCCCGTCCACATCTACACGGTCTGTTACTGCATACAGCCCTTGCAAAAATGGTCTACAGACTTCATACACTCTGTTGCCTTCCTATAGACATTTTTGTCTACTCATAGTGTATAGAGAAAAGTCTGCTAGAAGAGTAGGGCCATAAATCTATAGACTGTCTAAGACTGTTCATAAGATAGGCTGTTCTTGGAGTTTGTCTATACAGAGTCTATATACTTTATATACAGAAGTCTATCGACAATCTCTAGACTGTGTAAAGAACTTTTTGTAAGGGAAAGCTGCGTGGAGGCGCTCGCGACTCGAATATCCACGCTCGAAGAGCGGGCATGCCAGATTCAAGGGGTAATGGTGCTGATCCCACACATGGAGCAGGAACGTTACGCCACACACGGGGGGAAACACAATGGACCACCTTCGAACGTTGTGCTCCCTAGCGGCGGCCAACTCGCGGTACAAACTTCGCGTGTCCAATGGACTTTTTTTTTTAAAAACTACAATCAGACAGTGCGCTACTATACAAGTCTACTCAAGAATGACCCCAGACAGTGCGCTACACAATAAGTCTACTCAGGAATGAGCCGCGTTCTCGTTGTTCCACATTTACTATTGTACTCCTGTCTGTTAAGCTACACGCACAAGACTACATACGGCTGTACCTCAACCATGCTGACCTTCTACTGCGTCGCCCCAACGTTCCAATTTCCCCGGTATGCATCTGCCGAAGTCATAATTGCCGGCACAACACTAAATTTCCAAACACCAAAGGAGGCCATGCCGTACCGAGTGACGAAGGCTCACCCCAACGGGACACGCCGCTTCGGCCATTCCGAAAATGTTACGCGAGAGACGCTACCTTATCAAGCTGCAACTAGCGCAGCCGAATGTCTACCCGTGAACGTAATGCAAGCGGCAGGGATACCACTAAAAGAGTATTGTTAATGAGCGCCTAAAGATCAAGCAAAAGTGATTTCTTTTAAACGACGCTAATTTACTACCGCTTATCGGTTTATGGGGGTTTAACGTCCCAAAGCGACTCAGGCTACGAGGGACGCCGTAGTGAAGGGCTCCGGAAATTTCGACCGCCAGGGGCTCTTTAACGTGCACTGACATCGCACAGTGCACGGGCCTCTAGGATTTCGCCTCCATCGAAATTCGACCGCCGCGGCCGGGATCGAACCCGCCCACGTCTTTCGGGTCAGCAGCCGAGCGCCATAACCTGAGCCACCACGGCGAAAATTAATTTATTAAGTAGAATTATATATAACACGTACACCTGGCGACCCTATAAATACGCAGGACGTCGTATTTATCGCTCCTTATTGCGACAAGTGCCCTGAAGAATGCGCGTCATGCAAATTCGGAACTTGAGTGGCGCTTGGCAGCACTTACGCATGCTGGCGTGCGTCACCCGCATTCGTTTCGTCACTGTGTACAACTCTGCAATCGAAACCCTTCGCGCAGCTCCAGCTGTTCAAATGGATTGCTCATAAAGTTTAACTAGTAATTCCGGAAAGCAGGAAATAAAGCACACGCCAGTTCAATCTACAAACGGATCGACGAACAATTCTGCTTTAATGTCATCCCTGCGTTTCGCACTTTTTTTTTCAAAACCAGCTCAGCCACCATCCGCACCATCTCGCGTTTGAATTCAGCTCTTTTGTCACTTCAACGAACAGCTTTCCACTGCTTCGATCCGCAGGCCTTGCCGTTCAAAGCACACGAGAGCACCGCTCCGCCAACACGCACAACACAAACAATGCCAACTGAACCAGCGGCGTGGCCAGCGCTCTCCACAAATTGACGCCCTCGTCGCAAATCCTTCGCTCGTGCCTTCAGTGGCTCAATCAAATTTAGATTTACGGCTTTTTTTTTGGGGGGGGGGGGGGGGGAGGAAAAAGTATATCCCGTTTCCTCGACGACAGAAGGGGGGCGCCGAGCCGTTGCATCGTGGTCGGAAGGAATGACCCGAGGAAGGGACGACAGGAGAATAGGCGAAAGCCTCGCGAAAATCCGCCCGCGCTGCGGCGTCGTCCCGTTTTAGACGCAAAGCCTCGCTTTACCTACTTCTACGTATTCGCTTTCTCCCTACCTAACTGCGCTCTTCCAAGCTTATTTTTGTTTCCAGTTTCGGTTTTCTTCGCTCGCCGCCCACGGAGCTCGACTTCACCTCTCCAGCCGCGGCGAGTAAGCAGCCTTGGGGTCGAGGCACAAGGGGCGCACGGTACAGTGCGCGCACAGCCAGAACAACGTCGGCGGCACCGCGGAGCAGGGACGACCCCCTCCCTCGCACAGCGGCAACAGCTGCGCCGACTTACGCCTCGTTCTTCTTTTGTTTCCCCGCTAAGCTCTCCCCTCCGAGAAATGACATCAGCGGGGGGCCTCGCAGCGAAGGAGGCAGAGGCGGCCGCACTGCAAAAGAACACAAAGGCCGCCACGAACCGTCGTCAGGTTTTTTCCTTCCTTTTAGCCTCGCCGTACGCAGCGACGCTTCCACATCTGCCGACCAGATATACGTCTATACGCCAGGGCGAGTCGTGCGATGAGCATTTTGCCTTTTCTGCCCCCGTCTTCTACAAACAGCTGATGGAAGAATGTGGGCCACTTCGAAAACCACGCGCAAGAGCATTCACGGAGAACGCGCCGAGCACGCAAAGCCTGCTACTGCACACAATAAGTATATAGTACCGCACTCTCGCGACGACCTGAGGCTTTTCTTCGCTAAGTGTCCGGGCAATTAAGGCCAGACAGCTCGGAGCTCTTAACGTCTCCATCGCTGCGGCAAAGGAAACGCTGTCGCAATAGAAGCCGCACGCGCTTGCTGTGCATACACGCAGTCAAACTTGCGCGCCTCCGGTCAAAGGACTCCGTTCGCTTCCGTGTGGCGCGCGTTCGGCCACGCCCCCCTGACTCTTACGTACGCACAACAAATGCCGACGACTCGCGAGCGCGCAACCAATGCAATCGGGGACGGGTTGCGTCCCGCAGTGAAAGCGGTTCTCGGCGCACGCAAGCACGCCCTCCGAACACTGTCATCCGAGCAGCAAGCGAGTACGTAATACTGGGGGGAGACACCTGTGCAGCCTGGTTTTGCAGCGCTGTAGTCGGGGAAAGCCGCAGAGTGGCGAGTCACGGAAGCGACGCCGCGGGCAGGAAGGCAGCCGCACAACAGCGCGAGCACTTTGTCGTTGCCTCATGTACGTCGTAATTGAGAGATCTAGCATATCGGAGACGTACTGTTACCGCGCACGCCTACACTCTGAACACGAATGCGCCAATATGGGATTAAACAAAAGGAGTAAGATGTCCTCTAGAGCACTTCCTTTTATAAAAGGGAATGCGCGATAGGTCAGTTTACTCCATTTTTACTCCTCTCTGCTTACAGTGTATACCGAAGAGCAGGGTGACTGCTGCGCGCGCGCAGTGGCCAGGTGAGGGGAGCGCACGATACTGCGCATGCACTTGCTACTGCGCAAGTACAGTACATAAAGTATAGTAGTCGAACCTCGTTATAACGAAACGGTTTATAACGAAATAATGGATATAACGAAGGAATGAGGATTCCCCGTGGAAGCTCGGTCAAAACGGGCCACAACGAAGCTGCGGCTATAGCGAAGCAATCGCCGGGCCCTTTCGACTCTTGTTATAACGAGGCTCAACTGTATATTGTACATGACAACGCAAGCATATAATTACGCAGCACACATACACTACTGGGTCATACAGAATTCCGGTCCGACAGGCCTATTACCGAGACGCAACGGAAAGCAAGCACGCGACACGCAAGTATACGAAAATGAAGTCGAGCTGCAGCTGGAAGCCACGTATCCGGTGCAGCTTTGAAAGGCGGCGAAAAATAAAAAGGAAAACAAAGAAATGACGGCGTCAAGCCTGGGCTGTCACGTATACACGGCCGGGGCAAAAAAAGAAAACAGACTGAGACAAACAATGGCTACAAGGGGCGAGGAGACAGCGAACAATGAAGGCAATCGCGAAGGGCCGAAACAGGAAAACACGTGTCGCCAAGGTTCGGGTGATTTCGCACTTGCGCCGCCGGTGTGTGTGTGTTGTGCAAATACGCAGTACTAGAAAAGCGGCTAAACAGTCCCATCGTTCACACCTGTCTACTTGCAGTTAAGTATCGGGTACGTTAGAACCACGCACCACCTATACACGGGGCTCACACTGAAAGGTCACGGAGGAATGAAGTAATGCAGAGTAAAAGGTCCGAAGTGTGAAAAAGAAATAAAGTAGCCAATGTGTCACGCGCGTTAGCGTTGCTCATTTCCCGAGTACAAAACACTGCGCCCGCCACAATGTATCACAACGCATCTTTCTACTGGAGAGAATAAAAAAAAAAACGTGCCCCAGGCACAATTAACTACTACCTCCACATAACGAGCGGTCTATAAAGCACTCTTGCCCCGGAAAGAACGCACCTTCAGCCCTCCCTGAACACATAAGAGAGCCTTGACTATGCAGCTACCGAAGACAACAGAATGAAGACTAGACTCCCAAGAGATATTCCAGTCCACGCCGCAACGGCCGTTAACAAATCTATAACGAGTCTTCGCGTCCGCGCGTTATGCAAAACACGCGCAAGCAGAGATGCGCGTACTCGACTGCTGCGGCCGTTTCGTCGCTGCATGCAGGTGCGACAGCAAACCGAAGAGCTCCGCAAGAGGCCCGAAATCAAGCGCCCGCATGCCGCCCTGTATATACCTTGGGGAACAAATTGCATCCGTGACGAAGCAATTACAGCGAAGGGGGCTAATGCGCCCCTTCGCGCCACACTTCTCCCTCCTCCCACGTGTCCGCGGCTCTGGGCACATCGCGGGGGCGCCACTGGTACTCCCCACTCAACAGAACCCGCGTCGTCTTAATTGAGCGCCGACTTCCTTTCTTCCGTATCCCCCGATGCCGCCAGCAAATTGTTCGGGCGGTTTGATTAACTATAGCCGCACCTCAATTAATTAAACGAACACGACGTTCAATTAGTCTCTCTCCGTGGCGACTGGACAGGCAATGCTACTCTTTCAACCCCGGCCTTTTTTCTTTCTTTTTTTTCCCCCTCCTCCCGCACGATTACGCATTTCATCGGACGGCCCGCAGCTCGCCGGGTTTGTGTGATGTTCGTTTCTCCGGCGCTTCTTAAAATCGGGGCGCATTCAAAAATGCAGCAAGCATAAACGCAATGGCTGTTTATGCGCGCTTCTTTAAAGAACAGCTGAGACGCAAAGTGAGAATAATTCTCGCTGCTTCGCGTTGCAGGGGAGAAACAGCTGAGCGACAAAAGAATTTAAAAAAAAGACTATAAAACGCTCTCAACGACGAGGACGCGAGAGTGGCTCGCAAGGCCCGCGGTTCCTATTCGCTCCGGTTCCCAGAAGACAAACGCAAGTGCTCGCCGCCGGGTCCCAGACGCTTCCGCTTATAAGCCGCGCTTGTGATGTATCGCATCTTACCGCGTATTACACGCACGACGGTTCCACTCTATAGACGAGTCGCAAAGAACCAGCGTTCAAGAACAGGAACACGAGCGTGACAGAGGGCGGCGCTCATCAGGCTGCCTCCACACCTTACCCTCCTAGGCCGCTCCTTGTTCTTTTGCACGAGCACCTATACTCTTCGCGTGATCGCCCTTGTCCTCGTTCGCACACTTTCTCAAAGCGCGTCACGGACTAACCAACCGACCAGACCCCTCTGTTCGCTTTACAGCAAACTGGAGCAGTCAGGCTGCTTGCTAATACTCGCAGCGTCGCCTCGACCAGTGCAGGCAGCCAAGGCGAAGCCAGCTGCCATCTCGTCCATCACGAGTTGCCCGTCTCCTTCGCAGTCACCGCACGAAACAGAGCGGCAGACAGGTATTTTTGTTTTTTCGAGGAAATAAATTCACTGCAGGTTACACATAAACGGGGACGCGGCACCTCGCAATCTCCTCTCGACTCCAAAAATACCAGACATCCATTAGCATAGAAGCTGCTTGCAGTTGCCGATTTCTTGCTTAACCGAAAGCGCGGATCAGCGTTCTTACCACAAGTATATACAAAGACCGTCCCCGCTTCTGACACGAGCGCGGAACATCCCGTCAGCGCGACACAAGAATGGAAGGCGAGTAAACGGTAGAACACGGCGTCGACGCTTCTCGGCAGTCTGGTCGCTCACATCGTGGAAGGCTTGCAAGTTATGACCGAGAACAAAAGAGTCCGGTCGTGTCTACCGGCGGTGTACACAATTGGGCCGCAAAAAAAAGACAAAACAAAAATCTCATCGGAATCGACGGGGTTCCTCTGGGGCAACGAGGTAATGAGTAATCAACTAAATATTGTTGCTGGGCGAGTTGGTGCATGCTCTTCGGTGAACGTTATAGCACAACATATAAGACAAACACGTGAAAGGAAGACAGGACAACACGTCTTCTATCAACGTGTTTGTCTTATGTTGTTGCGCTAACGTTCACAGAAGTAATGGAGCAAGAGACTGAACCCCCTCCCTATCTCTGGGGGGGGGGGGGGGGGGGGGGGGGGGGCTAGAAAGACGCGAAAAAAATGAGTCCTCATTTAAAACCTCTGACATGCAGCGCCCCTCCTGTCGGTAAACTGTCGGTAAACGGTTGACATGTCTGCACAAGAATGTACAGTCCCGGCCATCATATTACGGAGCACGCTTCGACACTCAAACTCTTGTGACGTCTTACGTAGCGAAAATTAGGAAGCACTTTTACGCCTATGTTACCACGTGCCGCTGGTGTGCTCACGTACGAACCCAAGAAGCCATCACCTCTTCTCCAAGGAACGGGTGAGAAACTTCGAAACGACGAAGAGTGCTCCGTAATATTTCGGCTGCACCGGTAAGGCCGGTTCGAACGGGCACACGTAACTCTACACCTGCATCGCTTCGGGTTTAAGGAAAGCCTGGAGCAAAGCCCGGGCTCCGGCACACCCTTGGGGCGCGTTCTTCCTTCTCGTACCCCCCGATAAGGCTCAGGCTGTTGCGAGGTCGGCAGCACCATACACGGAACCAACGCCGAAAAGCGCGTGCAAGAAAATAACGCGAAGCTTTGCCGCAAGAGCGACAACAACGCGACCAGTCTCCCCGACCTCGCCCCAGGCCTTTTTTCCCTCCGGCGAAAAAAAAAAAGAAAAAAACTGGAGCCAGCTGAAGTGCTGACATTATCGCGGCACGCCATATGTCTTTCACTCCGGAGTTCATGTACTCGGTTAAACTAAAAAGAAAAAAAAAACACTGTCCAGACTATCACTCCGGTCGATGTCCTATAGAGTTTCCAGCATTCTGCAAACACGGGAAAGCTGCCTACTACTATTTCAAGCGAAGTTGCGAGGATGAAGAAACGGCTATGGTTCGCGGAGGAGAAATATTTTCAAGGCAGTATACAAAGCAGCCGCGATGCCAACGCTATTTTCATATAATCACACTCCTCACAACTTCGCTGTCTCAAAGAAACCTTTCCATTCACCGGTCGCGCTGGTGATGCCAAACAGCCCGTCGAAATTGTGACGGGAGCGGCCCGAACACCGCTGCTACCCCACACAGGCTTCTTCCACTGGTAGGGAAACAAGAAATCGAACTATACTCGATCAGATAGATGCAAGCCAAGAAATAAGCGGTTTTCCCTGTGAAAGGAAGCACCCACTTCCAGCCAGTGGCGTCGGCCGGGCCTCACGAACCTGAACGTGAGAAAGCTAGGAGGCGACTACCCCCGACAATGCAGGGACGGGACCAGCTCCTTTCATGCACCACTCCCTACATTGTCACACCAACAGGTTCAGGAGAATCAGCCAACGCCATTGCCTGGTAGCGGGTCATTTGACTGTGAAAAGGCGCTTCATTCTTGAGGTGTATTCAACTATAGATGAGCGAGCGTCCAAAAGGAAAGGCGCAAGCGGCGACAACGCAGCAAGGGGGGGGGGGGGGGGGGGGGGGCAGCGAGCATGCGCGCACCTTTGACGATGGCCTTGGCTGCCTCGTTGTAGACCTTCTCTTGCGTGGCGTTCGGCTTGAACACCTTGTCGTAAACGTACACCTTGCCCTGCAAAGAGGGAGAGAGCGCGGAAAACGTCACTTCCTGCTCGCACAACACAAGAGGAACGGGTGTTACGCAAGAACGCGACAGCAGACCTAATGACGGTCGCGACACGCCCACGGCTCTCCATCACTACTCGCCCGCTGTCTCCCCTTTCGAGGACACCAGTGAAACGAAGGATGTGTGCTAAGGAAACAATAACGCTGCAGCACAAGGTAGGCTACTGCGCGAACAGAGCAAAAGGCGAAGCACAGTCGTTACTCGCAGAAAACCATCTTAACGACCGTCACGCCATAAGCGCACAGTAAGCAATTCATGTTCAGTAAGAAGCTGGGACCACTTTACGTTGAAGCACGCTTTCGAAAAAGGACTACGACCACTGGAAGTCGTTACATTCGCACAAGAACTGAAACAAATAGCGGCTAAAATTATTTTGCATTTCCCTTTTAAGCGACCACACTTGACCGAACTGAGTGGTCCACGATGAAAAAACTCGTTTCGGTCGCTCCTGGAGTAACTGCCGCGCAGTCAGGTCGACACGTGTTCCCCGCCCCATGTCATTTTAGTACAAAAAAAAAACGCAGCCTCCAACTGCGTTTCAGTGAAATCGCGTATAGGACATGCCTGCCGAGCCTGGCAGTGAGCTCGGTCACTTTCGCGGCACCGATGAAGGTAATCGCAAGAAAACTACAATGCTAAAAGCACTAAAAGCCACGGTTGTACACACGTCCGTGTTGTACACGCGACAGGGAGCCAGCAGAGAGCAGGGCACTGTTTATAAAACGAATTTCCTCACGAAACTTGCGCGCTCTACCACACGGCGTATGCATGCGTGCAACATGAAACCCAGGCAGACAGCCACGACCGTCAGGCATGCTGTAAATGCGAAGACGGAACAATCAACAGGGCTTCAGGAGCCCTTATAGAAATGGTCTATAGACTTTCCATGGACTTCTTACTGACTATTGCCTTCCTGTATTTCCTTCTGTCTATTCAAAATCTATACACAGTCTATAAACAAACGTCTTCTAAGAGTGCATTGCCAAAAAGCTATACATTGTCTATGATGGTCTACGGGATTTCTGTCGCCTACAGGCGTCTATAGGATTGTAAGGGAAGGACAAGGGACAGTGTTGAGAACGTAGATCAACGAAACGGAGCATCTATGAAAGGCGAAATGACGTACAGAAAAACTGACTAGCTGTTCTTGCAGGTGCAGAGCGTCAGCAAGAAAGGAATTGAACTGGTCGACCTCAAGTATAAATAGACCGCGAAAACAAACATCCCACGGATGTGGCGTAAACGCCCTGAGGGACTGATCTCTGCACTAAATTTAACGAAAGCTCGTACTTCCATCCTACTCTGCCGTAGTCTAAGCCTGTCACAACCGTGGCTATAATCTGCTCGGTGCATCGGTAGACCTCCACCATGTTAGGTGGTCTCACTCACTCAGCTTACCAGGAGACAAGAAACAGTGGCCGACTGACAACACGGAATGCAGCTTTTTTCTTCTTTTTTTTTGGCAACGAAACAGCGACCTCATTCGTGCAATGCCGAAATAAACTGGTTTATGGGGTTTAACGTCCCAAAGCGACTCGGGCTATGAGGGACGCCGTGGTGTGGAGGGCTCCGAAAATTTCGGCCACCTGGGGTTCTCTAACGTGCGCTGACAACGCACAGCAAAATAAGCTCGAAAAAAAATCAAACGAAGTATATACATATCCACTCAATGCGAGGTACATAGCAATTTCCTCGCGAACGCAGAGCCTTTGAAAGCTTGATTAATGCAAAGGTTTAGGAGCGCCCACACTATATTCCTCCTTCTTCCTCGGTTACTCATTTTTCACCGTCACGCGCCTTAGCACTAGCGGCACGTAATAATAAGGTGCCCGGTGAGCGCATAACACCCAAGGTGCCCTCCATTTCCCCGGCACGTACTACGTCCCCCGACAGCCTTCGGGACTCAGTCGGCAGCGGTGTGTATACCAGGATACGTTTGCCAGCCACATCGTAACGCCGCTTCTTTTCGTTTTCTCCTTCCCTCGCCAACGCGGCACGAAGCGCGGGTTATCCGGCGCGGCTCGGTCCAACGCTAGGCGAGCGGCGCACGCAAAAGACCCTCAGCGAGCCGCCTCTCGCGCTCCCATTCCGCGCTAACGCGAGGCAAGGACGCCTCTCGCCTTCCTGTTAGCACAACTATAGCTAACCCTTTTTTTTTTGTAGCAGCTACGAGACGTGCTCTGGGAGGTACGCAGCACGGCGTGCGTGCGCCTGAGCACGCACACGCTGTAGAACCGCTCGCATTTCCAAGGCACGAAATACTATTCTGATTATCGTTCCTTCTCTAAACATGGCATAGGCAATGGCTTCCCACGAAAACAAGGCGGCCGTAAGATATGCCGCTGGGATGCAAATACAAGTGAAACCTGCTATAGTGAAGTTGAAGGGGCCCTGCGATTACTTCGTTATAGCCGTAGCTTCGTTATAGCACGCGTTGACCGAGCTTCTGAGGGGAATTGTCATTCCTTCGTTATATCCACTATTTCGTCATAACGAGGTACGACCGGACATACATCGCACGGAACGAAGAACACGCACGCCGCAGACGCGTAATGGGTTCCGTCGGCTTGCCAAGTGTACGGTTAGGGTACTGAACCCCACAAGAACGAACGGGCCACACAGAGCACACACGGTGACGACATATAGCACCGAGTGCAAAAGTGCTCCGGCGAAGGCCACCAACTGCTTCGTGGAAAACTAGAAATAAGGTGACGCGGGTAAATGAGAAAGTTCAATACACTGCGCTATGCGATAAGTGCACGCACGCAAGGAGACGGACAGACTGCCGTGCGGCACTAATGCGCGCACGGACGCACACATGTAAACAAAGCGCTACATAACTTCCCTTATTCCGCTTGCGCCATTGAAAAGAGAACTCGAAAGGACGGATTTCTCGGATTAATGTCAGAGCACGCGTCCAAGCCATGCATGCAATCGACAGCCGCCGGATATCAAGCAAGCTTCTTTCGCCGCTATGAGCACGACCATTCGCTTGGAGATGCGGGAGCTGAGGTGGGGGGGGGGGGGGGGGGGGAGCAATACGGGAACCTGTCCAGTTACTCAGGACAGCATTGCCCATGACTAGAGAATTTCAGTTATGGCTAGTTAACTGCGTACACCCACGCACACAATCCAGCAACTGTTTGCAGCCTTCCTGTTAGTGTGTCGACAGTGCCACGCTGCTAGCAGTTATGTAACAATGAAGAATGAACAAAGGGCACCCCCCTCAAAAAAAAAAAAAAACAGGCAAGTGGTCAGGTTCAGGCAAGCCTTTACGAGAGCCGAAACGACCGCCACGTCGAGTGCTTGGTGGTCATATATCTAATCGCCGCGGCTTCGCCACTCAACATGTTTTTTTTTTTTTCCGGCTAGGAAACGTGTAAATGAAGGTTCGAAAATTTTGCGCAAGCCCTCCCCACACACTTTCGGGTTAAACAATGTGTTTAGTGTTCCCTTCTTCGGGCAAAGCTTCAGGAATATGCAGTGTTATTTCCGCTTCACAATCATGTTGCGCAACTCCGAGAGGCGCGCGTCAGGGTGAAGGGCGCCAGCCCAGCCGATGACGGCCACGACCTTCTCCAAATCGGAGCGGCCGTGTGCGCACGCGCTTTGGAGGACCCACGCACCGAGGGGCCCACAGCGTTCAGAGGGCGCTCGGAAGAAGTACGCGCGGACAGGTCAGCGCAGCTCTAAAAACAAACAAAAGCAACGGCGTGCAATCAAGGCGACGACCCGCGCGCATCCCCGGCATTTTAAAAGGCGAGCCAAGGCGTGCGGGCCCTGCCCAGATTTGCCAACGCCGCGGCTCACTGCCTAGCCCCTTGTTTACGCACTCCGTACGCGGCCAACAGCGCGTTGCCTGCCGGAAGACGAGGGTGCGTGAGGGCCGCTCCTCTTCGGGGCCGACTGACGGCTGCGGCATCGCCGTCATCCCAGCAGGCAGATTGAACGATCGCTCGCCCACCGGCCGCCGCGTCTTCGGAGCGAGGGGAAGGGTGCACGAGCGGCAACGCCCTCTGCTCGGCACTCACGCCCTGGCGAAGACTCGCTCATCCTGGCACAAGGACCACGACCAGAGGACACACGAAAGAACCACGAACGACGGTGTCAACGAAAGTGTGAACACACACGAGCTTTTGGTACGGCTACACACATACGAGAGAGTGAGCAGAAATTCCGCCAGACTCCAATCCCCGTCTCCTCAACGACAACGTGAGCGGCCTATCGCCTCTAAAGAAAGCCGACGGAATGAAAGCGGAACAGCAGCGACGCGGAACGGAATGCGCTACGGAGCCAGGCCGGATGGTTCCCGTAATTAATACAGCAGGGTTGCGGCTGTCCTCGCTTGGCACAGAACCTAAATGGTGGCCTTACAGCATAAAGCCGAGCGGTTAATGCCGCAAGTGTTGACAAACACAACGCCGGTGTACGTACGACAATGTCACGCATCTCTCGAGAAATGCGGAGATAAACTCTTGGACGAACAGGGCTAGAACACGGAGAGGACAGCCAGTCGCGCAGGGACCGCGAAACCCCCTTGGAAGGGCAGGGGAGGCGAGATGCTCACGAGCGGGCACACAACGATCGGGGGCAATATTCGCGGTAGGAAATGCAGGGGGACATAGCACGATCAAAATCAGCGCACGCCTAACGTTCTCTTCCGAAGTCGAGCACCGCCTCGCTAGTCCACGTTCGCCATACATAGAATTACAGACCGAAAAAAAAAAACGAATTTCCCCTGGCACAGGGAGGGCACGCCTCCACAGCTCCAACGAAGCGCCGCCACTCGCTCCACTCCAGGCGCGGAGACAATGAACAAGCGACAGGGGGCACGCGGTAATGCGGCCGGCACACCACCTGTGTACAACAAGCGCGACAAGCATGCCACATAATAGGCAGACACGCGGTCGGCACACCGGCAGGTTGCGTGGGTAACGTTATCGAAAGCTTTTGTTAGGTCGACGCCGAGGATATCCTTGGTGTCACCCGCGGGGGAGTCAAGGATGTGGTGCTTGAGCTGTAAAAGACGTCCTGAGTGGACAAGCCCGGGCGGAAACCAAACATGCACGAAGGCATGCATAATTTGCACCC
Organism: Amblyomma americanum; assembly: GCA_030143305.2. Classification (NCBI taxonomy): domain Eukaryota; kingdom Metazoa; phylum Arthropoda; class Arachnida; order Ixodida; family Ixodidae; genus Amblyomma; species Amblyomma americanum. The sequence continues at coordinate 70,912 of JARKHS020023250.1, forward strand.
TCAGGGTGCTGTACTGTCTCCTATACTCTTTAATATAGTCCTTCTCCAACCCCCCCACCAACCCGCGCAAATACCCGACATACATTTCAGCCTCTATGCTGATGATGTCACTATCTGGGCTAATCGAGGCAGTGATGCCGACATGGAACACAACCTACAGTCGGCCCTCAACATCATCGACTCATACGCTCGCGCGCGCGGCCTAGCCTGCTCCCTTTCCAAATCAGGACTCTTCCTATACCGCCCCAGGCTGCACGACCCGGCCAACCCTCGCATCTCACTCACTCTAGGAAACCACCCCATTCCCCTGGTCTCCAACATTGGCATCCTGGGCCCCGTCCTTCACTCCAACGGCGCGCATGGCAACGCCATCCAAACCCTCCAGACCCAAGCCCAGCAAGCCACCCGTCTCATTCGGCGCGTGGCGAACCGGCGCGTGGGTCTGCGAGAGCGGAACGCTCTCCGCTTCTCCCAAGCTTACAACACGAGCCGCACGACGTACTCATTCCCCTACCTCACCCTAAAACAGAAGGAGCGCGACCGCATCAACGCGCTCCTCGGGAGCTGCACGAAGGTTGCCCTCCGCCTGCCCCCCCCCCCAGCACCTCTACTACCCGGCTTCTCAACCTCGGTACCCACAACACGTTTGAGGAGCTGGCAGAAGCCACCCTAACAGCACAGCTGACTCGCCTGTCGAGTACCGCGGCAGGCCGCACTCTACTCAGTCAGCTAGGCACCACCCCGATCACCCATCCCACCGAGGGGGTTGCCATACCTCCAGGCCTACGCTGCAATCTTATCATTCTTCCAATCCCTAAGAACATGCACCCCGACCACGACGGAGAACGCAGGGCAGCCCGCGCCAAAGCCCCAGCGCAAGCTCTACGGCAACAGTTCCGAGGTAGCCTACGCGGACGCGGCAGCGTACTCGTCAGGCTCCCGCATGGTTCTCGCCGTCGCTAATTCTCAGGCCCGACTAATCGCATCAGGATCCGTCACCACAGACTCATCGGAAATTGTACAGGAAGCGGCCATTGCACTCGCTCTCATCTCCACCTCTGCCACCAAAATTATCTCCGACTCAAAATCCGCCCTATCCAATTTCGCCAAAGGCCCGATATCCCGCACCGCGGCTCGGCATCTACGCTTCTGGCACCCCACCCACCCTGTAACCGTAATCTGGACGCCTGCACATGCAGGCCTCCCGGGAAACGAGGAGGTCCACTTCCTCGTCCGAGGTCTCACTTTCCGGGCGGAGTCCACCATACCAGGAGCGTCTGCTTACGTTCAGCGATATTCTTACCTACTACCGAGATACCCGACATGTTTATGCACCGCCGGCTCCCTCCCTAACCTTAATCAAGGCCTCCCACTGGCGCCGACTCCAGACCCTATCAATTCCTCTATTCCTGTAAGCTCTGCGAGAAACCAGGAGACTTTCTTCACGTCCTCCTCACATGTCCTACCTTCCCACACCCTCCATCCCCAACCACGGCGGAGTCATACTGGGAGACTCTTCTGGCCAGCTCCGCTGCTGCTGACCAGCGCCGGATAATTACCGACGCCCTGAAGCGGATAGCCCTCCAAGGGCTATCCTTTTCCCTGTAAGGGCAGCCCCCTAAGGGTTGCCTAGTGCCATGTTTGGGGGTTTGCGCGCCTCTGTATTGCTTGGCAATAAATGTTTCCACCACCACCGGCGAACGCAAACACCGCCCGGAAGCGGGTGCCGGAACGCACTGCGTGGACAGTGAGGTAATCGTGTAATGTTTCCGTTATAAGGCGAGGCCTATATACGCATCGACGCCACAGCGGTGGCCATTTTGTGGTGCATGCAGAACGGCGAAAGGATGCAGGCTTATCTCCACCCGCTGCGGTTTGCACTGCGCCACAAAAAGGCGCCCGTGGCGTCACATGCGAATACCTCGGATACAGATATATGCACGTATTAGCTCTGCCGCTCAATAACACGAACGGAGGCTGCAGCGCTCCCTTGCGGCTGACTGGTGGCTCAAGTTCGGCCCCTGAGGCGAAGAAACACGTTCCTTCAACGTGAAACGGAGGCAAGTGAGGAGAGAATTAGTCACTGCAACAGACCGCACCATCAGTGGAAAACAAATGACACCGATGCAGCGGCAACGAAACTCGGTAAAACGCGCACCTATGCGCGCAGACCTCGCGCGCTATTTATGACTATACGCGGCAGCTGCCTCTGCAGCCCGTTACGGGCAGCACAGAAAGAGCAAGAAGAAATTGTCCGCCCCTTTCTTGGAAGTGTTTACCCAGCTGAGAAACGAGGGAAATCCCCCCGCCAGAGGCATCTTCCGGCACAAGGAGACAAGAGGAGGGGAACTCGGGAGTGCGCCGGTCCTGAAATAGTGGCAGCCCAGAGGCAACGGAAGAAGAAAAAAAACAGAAAAAAATCGAAACATTTCCGAACTCTCACACTTCCATGCATACATACAGAGACGCGCGCGCGCTAAACCTATGGCGCGTTTCGCGGGTCTCGCATTTTCCGTGTGCACATTTCAAGCAGCGAACCCGCCAAAAACCCCCCGCCCGGACTGTCAGACCGAACCAAGCAAAGGACGAACAGAGAGAGGATCGCAGGGGCTCCCGAGCATCCAACGACGCGCACAGTCGGGGAGAAGGGGCTGAGCAAGAACAAGAGCTCATGCGGAACACGGCAGCGGGGGCGGCATGCAGCGTCGAAGGTCACGCAACGGAGGCACGCGGGGGTGCGACGCGTATATAGAGTACACTCCGCAAACAGAAAAGGGCGACGCGCTCTTCTTCTAAAAGGGGCAAGTTCACGAGGGGAAGAAGAGATGAGAGGCAGCGCTGCCACCGCGAAGCCCAGGCGGCGCCGGGGGCAGGAACCTTTTAAAGGAGCCGGGGCCCCGGAGTTGATGGCCTTCTTAGCGGAGCGCGGGCTACCGTGGGCTCCGGAAATAGAATCGGCGCCCTCTTTTTCGCCCCCGACGCCGAGATCGCGAGTGAAGAGCCCAGCAGCTGCTCGTTCCTTCTATTCTGTATGCAAGCGGTCCCTCGGAAGGGCTGACCCCTTCGGGGAAAGAGGATGCGGAGAACTCCAGACCGGTGGCACACGACGACGTCTCGGCCACTCCGATGTAATTCCGCGTACCCGAAAACATAGGCTGTATCCACTCCGAGTTTTCGTCATTTTGCTCGGTATTGATTTGATTTAGGGGGTTTAGCGTACCAAAGTGACTCAGGCTACGAGGGACGCCGTAGTGGAGGGTTCCGTATAATTTCGACCACCTGGGGATTTTTTAACGTGCACTGACATCGCACAGTAAACGGGCCTCTAGAATTTCGCCTCCATCGAAATTCGACCACCGCGGCCGGGATCGAACCGGCATTTTCGGGTCAGCAGCTCAGTGCCATAACCACTGAGCCACTGCGGCGCGGCGGCTTTGCTCGGTCTTGATGGCCGTAATATTAAAATTGCAAAATACGAGGGGAGCTGAGGCGTTGCCTCTGTCAATGGAATAGAGTTGACTGTTGAATGGCTGAGGCACGAAAACGCGAAAAGCGTGACAAAGGAAGGCAGTCATTACGATCAAACCAACACGAACCAGCCCCAGACTATCCACACAAAGTTGGGCTCCTTCCCAGCGTTGCGTGCGTCTCGCTTCTCACGCTCTGCGTTTTCGTACGCTAGTTACTACGTCGCGACCGCAAAAAGTGCGGCGGATTTCTTTCCGAAGCCCTGCATCGTCTCGTAACACATTATGCAGCGACAACTAAACGGTTGCCAAGGGTAAGTTTGCCGCGTAATGCTAATTTGGGCACGACTGCACGCTTTAGAAACTGCCTGGACGCACAGCGAGCGGCTTTCCTGCAGCGCCATTCCTTTCATGCCTTTGGGCGGTATCATGCGGCTCCTTGAAAGCCGCTTCCTGGACCAAGGCCGGAAGCTTCAAGGCAGAGCGGGTTGCCAGCAAATTCTTCGCTCGCGCATTCTCACTGTCAACCAAGTAGGGGGCTGCTGCAAGCGACATCTTGGGACACGGGAACCGCCGCTAGGAGCGTAACTTCCACTCTCCCTGGCTACCTAGCCAAAGCGCGGAGCTCAGCTACACACGTCTAGGAAGTCACTGCTGCCTTCAGAGTCGCGAGAAGGTGCAGAAGCGACAGCGGAAACCACGGACACTAAGAGAAATGAACACACGCAGGGGTCCGTCGTCCATCACGCGCGTGGCGAGCACGCGATATCGACGCAGCACAACGCAGAGCACGCGACGTTTCCATCCCACCTCGTGGTCGTTCCAAGGAAGAAGCCACGGCAGGTGCAGATCGCCACCGCCGCCGTTGAAGCCGAAGGAGAGACAGGTAGCACCGAACACTACACGGGCGGCTCCGTCTAACAATAAAGCTACACGCGCACCCCTTGTGGCGGCCGGACCCATCAATCAAGTGGGGAAGAGGACGCTGATTAGCGACCGCCGTTCCACTAATGGCCGCACGAGCTCCGCATGCTCCGCCGATGCCGCCAACGCCGCGGGCAGAACGGAGCTAATTGCCTGCGGTGCGCACGCCACGCTCCATCGCGCCCGCGCCGAGGAAGAGGAGTCCGCGCCCATTCGCCCCCTCCCGTAGTATCCCATTGTGCGCGAGGGACCCCCCTGTCTGTGGGCGGCTTCGGGTAAAACCTGGCTTTTTCGCGCGTTCTCAGGCGTCAGAAAAAAGCAATGCCAGCTGCGTGCCCGGCGCGCAGTAATCCGCTCTACCAAGACACACATGTGGTCATTTAAACGGAACTCAAAATTGTGACATGCCTTGGTATATCTGTCGCTCAAGCAGTCGTTGCGACGCGCGTGCCTCTTTCAATCTTTCCTCTCATACCACTTTCAACTCTCCTCTGCCTGCACGAGGCAGTGATTGTGGCCCACCCGTGCCTGCAGGTTGGAACCCGGCCGCAGCAGCCGGGTTTCGATGGAGATGAAACGCAAGAGGCGGCCGTCTGTGCTATGCGACGCTATTGTTCCTTTCTCTAGGGGTATTTATACCTCTTAACCGGTGACTCTCAATATCGACGCAATAATAATGATCTGGCGAAAGTTCACAGGAGATCAAGGTGATCGACGCAGAGAGGGTACGCGCTAGAATGGCGACTATGATTGTGTACAGGTTCGTGTTGACAACTGAATTCACTAACACGAACTACATATAAAGTTTTGATTAGACAACTTATCAAGTGCATGTTAAAGATCCCCAAATGGTCTAAATTATTCCGGGGACCTCCGGCACCTCTTTCTCTCTTCCTTCTTTCACTCCAGCCTTCCTTCCGAATTCCCTCACGGTGCGGTTGAGGTGTCCACTCATAAGCGACAGTTACTGCGCCATTTCTATACCTTAAAAACAAAAAAAACGCGCTCGTGATCACATTAGAGCTGTGTAACGACCAAAGCTAGCTGGAAGCATTGAGTACTCGCACCAGCGCGATCACGTGCAGCCCCTTGGCGGCTGCCTAAACAACCGACCTACTGTGATGTTAAACAGTTCAACTGAGATAGAACTGCGCGTGCCTACAGGAAGGAGGTGGCGTTCGGAAGAGGAGAACGGGGCAAAGATCACCGCAGTACGAAGCGGCCACAAATGCTACGGCGGAGGAATCGCCGGGGTACGACGCCCCGAAGCACAGCAGCCCAAGCGCCGCACAAATGCGTGACGAGACGCTGTCCTTGTGCGACACCACTTTCATGATGCACACAGGGCTTCGGCGGCGCTGCACGGAACAACCGAGAGCGAAGCCGCGCCCTCAGTGCAGTTTTACCCGCACGTCTCATAGGCGACGCTAAGTCGTGCGCATAAATTCGGCTCCGAATATGCTCACCTAACGTTACACACAAATGCAGCGAGCACACAAGTATCGCCAACTGCTATAATGTCACTGAGAAAAATGTACTATCGCTATAGACACGCAGATTTGTATTTTCTTAAAGCTAGCCTCCATACATCAAGCGCACGATCCCCAGGAGAAGACGGATCGCTCATTCTCAGCTGCATGCATGGCTTCACCGCATGCGACCCACTTTTGTCGACGCCCACTATTGACATGCGTGCATGCAACAAAAAAGACAGAACACCGATGACGCCGACGTTGCGACCGCGCCCGAATGCGCGCAAAGCGCGTACTTTCGTCAGGAAATCGAGAGAAGCCCTCTTACACAGCGTTCCGGTATACGACCATTCCAACCGGATGAGAAACAGATTTCGGTGGCGGAAAGCGCTTAACTGCATGCAGCTAGGGGCCCGGGGGTTGTAAATTATTCCGACGCTGTCCCCACCCTTCCGCGCGCATGTCTTCCACACACAAGTTGTGGCTTGCACATGGACCGGCACACAGGCGAGCGCATATATCCAAACGACGTTTACGACCCTCCTCACCGAGCGCGGTAGCTTCGCGCGCGTTCCACAAGAAAGCGCGCCGACACCCGCGGCTTGCCTTCCATGCAAGGTATGTTCGTACAGGGGGCGTCAACGAAGTGTGCTGGCTTAACGCGAAATTTCAAAGCACAGTGGAGTTCAGGAACTCCAATAGGTATACTCCAAGACAGTTCCTTTTCGATGCGTTGCTCGCGCCTGTGAAGTCACGGAGAAAGCATCTTGAGATGCGGGCCAGCGAAAGAACAAAAAAAAAAAAAAAACTCCCCGCATTCCCTCGGTACCCATTCAGGTGATCTTGGCTCCAACAGACAGAGCAAGCGCGTCGCCCATTCGAGTTTCCAGCCTTTTTGCTCTGAACAAACAAACAAACAAACAAACAAACAAACAAACTGCGCATTCGCATTCCGAAAGATCTCGGCGACAGCACGAATAGAAACTTGTGTTCGCGCGTGCGTGTTCCAAAATGTTCTCCCATGAGAGTAGCCTCGGCTGCCAATACACGCCTCACTCACGTATACAGCCGGTGGTGGCTGTTGCTATGATGGGGGGGATACTGGTCGCGACGTATGTTGGCCCTCTGGGGGCATCACTCTTGGGGACCGGGGGAGGGGGGAGAAGGTCGCCGCCGTCGTATCCGAGGTACTACACCCACACCCTTCGCAGCGATCCAGCCTCGGGGGTAGAGAGAAAACGAGGGAGAAGGGGAGAGAGGGAGGTTGCAAATACGACCAAGCCTTTCGGGTCTCGATCACGCCTCGGACCCACACACGCCCCGCGCATCCTTCGAGACCTCGCAACGCCGAGATGCTCGTGTGCATGCATGCGTGCGTCCGCGAAGAACAAAGAGCCGCTTTGCCGCCGCCGAGACGGGCTCCCCTCTGCGGATACGGACGGGGTGCTCTGGACGGCTTCAGGCGCGCCGAAGGTCTTCGGCGAGGCCGCGCTAACAGCACACATCTGCCTGCCAAGAGGAGGAAGAAAGGAACAGCAGAGAAAAGAGGCAAAGACAAAAGCCAACGCAGTTCGAAGCAAGCACTGCTTGCGAGCAGCCAGACGCCCTCTACAGAAGAGGACGAGGGGAACCGAGAAGGGGGGGGGGGGGTATAGTGGATATTTAAAGGGCTCCAGACACTGTATCAGAAAAAGAGCCGAGGACGACTTCTTCCCGGAAGTTATCCACGTCTCATAATTTTTTTTTCTTCCCATACTTTTCATCCGCGAGAGGAATAGACGGCCTAAAGCAAGCTCGTCAAAACAGAGACAGATTAGACAGGAACGTAGTACACATGCTCTGCAAGGGACCAGAACGAGTCCGTTATACTGCTTTTCCGGAAGCCATGTTTTCGGATTCTTGGCGCCGCGTACTTCTTTGACGCGCAACAAAGACGCCGTGCCACGCCAGCAGCACTCAGTAACACGCAACCGCTCAGATCAAGACAGCGCGCGCCAAAAGAACCGCTACGACCACTATACTCCCGAATAAACGGCAAGTCCGAATCAAGCGAGTTCGCACCAACGAGATTTCACAGTGCGCAGGCTTCGCGTCACGCGATTTTCTCCACAAAACTGGAGGCTGACGCGATGCCCGCATACGGTGAAATCTCGTTAATGCGAACTCGCCTGATTCGAGCTTCCCGTTTATTCGAACTGACGCTTCCGTTCCCCTTATTTCCAACTCCGCGTAATCCAGTTTTTCAAGCCTCTCCGGGTTCGAGATATCATGATTCGAATATTTCTTTACACGAGCTAGGACGCACGGCATATACTCACTGTGGCATATTACGAGGCCCCACTGATACATCGAAAGGAGCAGCAGCAGTAGATCGATGCGCACTGCTGAATAGACTGATGAGCTACAGGGGCCGGCTCATCCCTCCTATCGACGAGCGCACAAAGCTGCCCCTTGTTCCGCTCACTAACAGGACCAACGCGGAAGAGCTGGCTTCGTCTGCGTGCCTCGGGTCGCGTCGTTAATCCCTCCACAGGAGGGAGCTGTTTTGTTCGACAGGGCTTCCCAACAAAGGGGACGCATTCGTCTCGCCTAGCTGTAGGCCCTTTAATCCAACCAGCTTGTAACCAACCGCCCGATAACCAGAACAGAGCACGTATACATGGCGGAAAACCGGTCAAAGCAGGTACCGGAATGCGTGCGCCCCACGCAATGCGTCTTTCACGACTGTTCCATCGGGAAACACGCTCGATTACGCAAGAAAAGAAAGAGGGAGGGGGGGGGGGGGGGATAGCTGAGGCAGGAAATGGAACGAAGAGGGAGATAAAGAGGTTGACGATATCGGTGGCCACCCAGCAACCACCGCTAGGGGCCAGCCGGACGGGGGCTAAACTGCAAGCCGACGCGAGCAGCGACACATTGGAAGCCGGGACTTTTCTGTGGCGGCCGTGACCATGAATAGACTTAATAGATGGCGTGGCATGTGGGGTTGAACGTTCCGAAGCCTCACGTGGGCTACGAAGGACGCTGCATCGGAGGTCGCGACAACTCGAATTTCGCGAAGCGAATGAATTTCGACAACTTGAGCTGACACCGCACAGCGTACGGGTGCATCTGCATTTCGCCTTTATCTACGAGCGGCCGGCGCGGCTGGGATCCGATCCCACGACGTTGGGATAGCCAACCACAGAGCCACCGCGGCGAATGACTTGAATAAACGCAGCGCCCGCTCTATGGAAGGCAGCATAACATCGGTGTCATTGAGCTCGTTTAGCACAAGCACAGACCTGCGTGGAGTTGGCACGCAGAGGGGATAAGCAGCGCATGCCTCGTTTTCCTGCCTTCTTCGCGTCCAATTCGGCCACTTCGCCATTAGGTTTCCCACTCATCGCAAACCGGACCAGCACCAGAAGGACATGCACCGACTACGTCGTCTAAACAGCTGCAACGCACAGCTGAGATAGAAGGACGGCCACATCGACTGCTGGCTGGGTTTAGATAACAAGCCAGCGAGCAAAGGGGCGCGATCGAACCGCGGCTCAGCTACCGACTCGGCCCACGGCGCCGGCTGGGTTCAACGACACCGCGCGCCGACACGCAACGCCCGCTTAAGTGGCGGCGGCGTATGACGCGCTGTTGTGCACACACAGAGGGCGATTCCCATGAGCGGAGGAAGAAGAAGCAGAGCGCCACCCGCGTACGGGGAAAGACGGCAACACCCGCCCCGAGAGAAGAAGAGAAGAAGGCTGGCTGTGGAGGAAGCGCGCCTGGAGAGGAAAAGGAGGAGGCTCGGCCCGGCTGCTGAGCCAGCTGACCGGAACTCTCGCTCGTGCCCTGGCGGCGGCGGAAGACAAAGGGGGCGGCCGTGCTCGGCGGAACGCGCACTGGCGACGAGGAAAAGAGGGGGAGGCCCCCGTCGCGGTGGCCGTCAACGGCACGCGCAGCAGCAGAGAACGGATGATACAACCCCCTCCTTGTATGCTACTGGCACGCGAGGCAGGCGCGGGGAAGACAGTCGCCCAGCTTCGCGGGAGGTCCCGCCTCTTCTTCAACGACTCGCTTCGCCCTAAACGCCGAGTGGCGAACGACACACACCGGTTCCGAATTATTCCGACCAAGCAGCTTTTCACACACACACACACACACACACACACACACACACACACACACACACACACACACACACACACACACACACACACACACACACACACACACACACACACACACACACACACACACACACACACACACACACACACACACACACACACACACACACACACACACACACACACACACACACACACACACACACACACACACACACACACACACACACACACACACACACACACACACACACACACACACACACACACACACACACACACACACACACACACACACACACACACACACACACACACACACACACACACACACACACACACACACACACACACACACACACACACACACACACACACACACACACACACACACACACACACACACACACACACACACACACACACACACACACACACACACACACACACACACACACACACACACACACACACACACACACACACACACACACACACACACACACACACACACACACACACACACACACACACCACCCCAAGCGCACGACGGCCAAACTCCAGCCGCGTCAATCGGCCCCTGGATCCGAGCCAGCACTTAAGACACGATGACCGTTTAATAAAAATAAACGAGGCCCTCGCATTACCTCCTCGCGCAGCGAACTGCATCTCAGCCCGTAATTCGAGGAATGCAAGTTGTTACACGCGGACGCACGTAAGCACACCGAACAAAGTTATCACGCAATAAGCCCTCCTCGTCAATGTGGCACCGCGCGCGTTTACATAAACGGGCGCGTCCCCGAGAGCGCCCGTCAGAATAGATGCACACTGAGTAGTGCGCACGCGTCGTGATCGAGCGCAAACTCGCGGTATACGGCCAGCCAACGGAAGCGACACACGGCGGTGCAATAAGCCGGGCCAGAAGCCGATAAATTGCGTCGTTACACGCGCGGGCGGCGCGCTTTCCAAACCACACGGGGGCGCCGCGGGCGCTGCGTGCCCCGGACGTCCTCCGTGCCCGCAGGGGGTGCAGATATACTATTACATCAGCTTCCCGGACTTCGGGGGAACACTAGGCACGAAAAACAGACGGAACGCTCCCCGCCGCAGTTCCAACGAAAGGGCTCGCACATGGCGGGAGCACTGAGTTATGTGAGCTGCACAACAAACTGGGCGCGGCGGAAAAAAAAGTAATATAGAGAGAAGAAAGAATATCAAAGCGGCACCGATGAATGCGCCGCGCATCTTGCACACAGCGAGCGGAGCGAATTAGGGGGGTTCCGTTATTCGCGACGCGTGCTGGGCACCCCCGCCTCTGCAAGGCTGCTAAGCTCGTTATCTGTCCATACGTAAAGAGGGGAAAGAGCGCAGTGAAGGGCAAGGCAAGATGGAGATGGCTCGAAGGGAACCGGCCGGCGGCCAGCTCGAGAGCACGGCAGGCTGTGCGATCTTCTTCGCCGAACGGGCGGCGCCGGTCACCTCGTCCACGGCCTGTTAATGGGCCCCGCCGTTATCCCCCCTCTCCCCCTGACTGCATAACAAATCGGGCCGAGCTGCGGCCTCCCTTGCAGCATCGCACGCGGCCGGTGCAGCTCTGCACGCCAGACCGGCCCCAAGGTCAGCAGAAGAAAGGGCCGGCGGGCTGCGCGGAACGAACCACGTGGACGGCTCTGCTTCCCCTGGAACACGGGGAGCCACCAAAGCTGCCGCATACAAACCCCCCTCGATCCAGTTGCACGTGGCATCCCGACACGCTGCCTTTCGCCTCATTTGCGTGCTCGCTCGCCGCGCGGGAACCCGCAGTGATCGAGGCCACTGCGGTACCGGTGGGTTCGCACGCCGAGCCCCGCAGTACTGACTCAAGGCATCCCTCGACAGCTGCGTCTCTAATATCGGCAGCCCCAACATTCACGCCAGTCTACTCATATCGCGTACAAACCAATCGTCTGCCACCCCGTCTGTCTCACCGGTGCAGTCAGCGACCAACTGCCGCCGACATGGACCTGTTTTTGTCTCTTTCTGCCAGCACGAAAGCAGAGCGCCTCCACCGCCATGTGGTCTAAAAAAAAAAGAATGGAAAAGAGATCCTCACGACGGCGCTTCACTAGCCGAGCAGCGGACACCATGGAAGTGACGCGTCCAGGCTGTGCCTGTAATCTCCGGCGATGCGGGGGAGGAGAGCTCGAATTTTTTAGGACAACTCCTGGAGACAATCCTTTCGGACAACGGCCGCAATGAAGGCTATTTGTACACAATATTTGCGACGACTGGCCAATCAATGCTAGTTAAGCCTACCACCCATGCCGTGAGGTGATCGCGCCGTGATCGGTGCGTGGTTTGACGCTCTAAAGTAGTTGCCTGATGACATCCACAGCAAGGGCGACAAGCCTGGCGCATGCCCGACAATCACTTTTTTTTTATGCCGATACAGGCTTCGTCTCCGTTTCTTTTTTTAGATTTCCAAGAGCGATGGAGACCGCCGTAAGCAGAGCTGTTGCTTGGGCGGACAGAAGAGCCTTTAGGGAGCTGCACGCTACGACGCCGTCGCTTCATGTTCCATCTTGGGCCGCCGCCGCACACCCGGAAGTCGGGCTCTTCCTACGCAACTTCCTGCGGGACGCTCGACCGCGCGCACCTGCACACTACGAGCGAGCGGTGGCCCGCAGCGCGAGCACGCGCGCGCTCATCAGGCCGGGGTATTTTCTGCAAACCTGTTTCGGCGGAAACGGGGGCGATTGCGCGACGACGATGACGCCGCGGACAATGGCGGCGACGGCCGTCTTTCTTCCCTCCTCAGCGCTCTCGGCATAAATACACCCCCCACCCCCACACCCCTCCCCCAGCCCCGATACCCTCACACAACATGCGCGCGCCGAGGTGGGATCTCCGTCGGAAGAACGCCGTCTCCTTGTGCCGACACAGGGGGGATACTTTAAACACGCACGCACACACAAACGATGAGCAACACGACAGGAAACGCACGGTTTTCACGCAACAAACAACTGCTCCGCGATCATGCAAACTTTTCGGTTTCCCCCGAGTACTTATCCTGTGAAGGACCGAGAAGCACGTTAGTTGTTGTTCCCTTTCATATTACCTTTACCTGGACCACTGAGCAATTTGGTCCCCCGCTTATTCTGCTCACAGGAGCGCCAAAGCGTCGAACGGGAAAAAGGTGAACGACCAGACGCAGATGCGGGCGCTTGTTTGCGTGTGCGCTACTTCCACTTCCTTCTGACCGGCCAGTCCGAGAGCTGTACACGCACTTGTGGACTGCAGAATGAAGGCGAATACCTGAACGGCTCTGCCGAAACAAGACCTCTTCCTATATTATGGCTGTGGAGTAAATGAAGGGGATTACTGACGCAGAAAAGGACAAAATAAAAGAAAGCCCAATAAAAAAAAATGTCGGTGACGGATAGGGGATTCGAACAGCGAGCTAACCTCACGTATGTCGTCCTGCCTTCTCTCAAAAATAAGCGGCACCAGAGCGTTTTAATCCGACTAGGTTGATCCCGAACTCCGGTATACGAAGTAACTTTGCGAACGTCACGGGGACGTACTCGACGAGAAAACCCTCGCATCTCTCCGCATTCTACCTGCTTCAAATAGGCTTACTGCGTGGAAAGCGATACGTGCCACGGAAGCTCGCAGGAGCTAGAAGTAAAGGCGGGGAGAAAAGGAGAAGGGGGGAGGAGGCAACCGCGAGGGCGATCAGCCGTCGCGTCAAAATCTAACGGGAGCCAGGGTGGGCAAGAAATGGGCAGAAAATAAAAAAAAATGAATAAAAAAAAAGACAGGCCCGCATGGGAGGAGGGCGAACCCTGCCTGACGGACGTGCACAGCCGGCCAACGGACCGACCGCGGCGGCAGAGGCAAAAGCAAGGCGCGGAAGGGGTATACGAGTGCAGGTATATATATACGTCAGCCTCCCCCTTGCTTCACTCACACGTAGAGAGACACGCAGCTGTCGCCGAGGCAACGGCACTGGCCTAGATCCGAGCACCGCCGCCACCCGCAACCGCACTGCGGGTAGCACGAGCAGGCAGCCCGCTTCGCCGGAGCAATGACGGGCAACTCGAGACGGCCGGTGTTAGCAGCAGCTGCGCTATTCCGTTTTCGCCGCGCACAGAGGCAGGTCTTCTTCTCCGAAGGACAGCCGGCCTATTTCGCATGCGAGGCAAGGGAGTGGTCGACACGCATGCTCGTCTTCCAGCTCGCGTCTATAGGTAAGCGCGCACTGGTAGAAGAAGACGGGGGCCGCGGCGCGTGTAACGAGAATAAAAAGGCGATCGCCACAGCGATGCAACGACGGGAAAGCACACGTTGAGCCTCGTTATGGCGAAATATTGGATATAACGAATGAGTGACCATTCCCCTTGCAAGTTCGGTCAACACGGGCTATAACGAAGTAATTGCCGGGCCCCTTCAACTTTGTTACAACGAGGTTCAACTGTACTACCTGCTTCGACTGCCGACGGACGCACCGAGGAAGCGACACCGAACGGGTGCGACGCACGGCAGCCGCCAGCAGAAGACTGCTCGAGTTTCCGCGCCGCAAAATACTCCGGTACCAGCTGGTGAAACATTCGCCCGCGGTGCACGCGAAACATTCTGCACGTGTGAAGATGACCAGCAGCGGAGCACGAGTTAGCGCCGTCTTACAACGGAGCCGGTCAAAGATGGGCCTCGATGAGGTCTTTGCTCCCACCGCGCAGAAAACACAGCCGTCGACGAAGCACGTGCCGGTGTCCCACGGGTCTCGCGTATATGTTTACAGGCTGCACGATAACCGGTGACGCGAGACTCGGAATCGGTACCTTTGATTCCGACGGCACTGCCCAATCGCCACGCTCACCCGTTATTCCGTCCAAACAAGAACAGCAACCGCGTAGCGCTGCGAAATCGTCGCGACCATTGGATTCGATATCTGAGGACTTGGACAGCTCTGTTGTCTTGTCTATGCGGAGAAGAGGATTTTTCGCACACGACCAGCCGTGAGGTGAAAGGCGCAACAAACAAGCACGGAGTGAGAGTGCGAAGAATTTGACGGAAGAATGCCGCCAAAGTCATTGCCATTGGCCATTTAAAAAGAGAGAGAGAGAGAATAACGGTGACGTTAGCTTCCACACGCTAAGTAAGTTATTATCACCACGTCTCTCGCTGCCGGACAAACACATCAGCACACCCCGAAAGAGCAATACAATCGAATTTTACCGAGAACAAAAATTAGATGCCAGTTGCCGTCAAGAGTCCCCTTTTGTAACAAAGCACAGGGACACCGCTCAACGGAACGATTTCGGGGCCGACTACCGCACGCTACAAACCTCAGTGGGGTTGGTATAACGTTTCGAGACCCGACAAAGGACAGCAGGAAGTTACGAAATCGCCGCACAAATTCCTCGACGCTATTTAAGGGGGGAAAAAAGCGCCACAAGGAAAAGATAAGCCTCTAGACTTTCGCCAAACGCTGTGTTACGCAACAAGCTCTCGACGCCTTCGAACCTAAAAACAACCTGGTCGCAAACAACAATGTGGTCACCTCGCTTAGCGTCAGCGGTTCCGCAATGCGAGCAAGCTACAAGGGGAAAGAGGCAGGCCTTCGGCGCAAACTGTACAAGGCTTCCTCCGCCAACTGTGGGCAGCTAAATTGTCCCCCCAACGGCCCACATTTTATTCCTCCTCCATCGATCAGAGAGTCCAACAATAGTCGGGCAGCGCTGGCGTCAGGTCACCTGCGCACGCTTCTCCGCCGGGAGACGCAGGCAGAACTCGCGCTGAGGCGCCTGCGAGAGAGGGAAACGGAGAGGAGGGGGAATAATAACAGCTCTTGAATAACAGCGGATGCCGTCGCAAATCTGCATCGGCCGCGCAAAGGTAGCAACCGAGGAGAGAAGCACGAAAAACCCGCAGACAGCGGCACACCGCGGCGACAAACAAACGAGAGAGGGCCTCCTCGCGGGCCCGCGCGCAGCGTGGCGGAGCAGACCGCAGGCGAAGCCAGCTGTTGGGACTCCGCCAAGGTCGGCGCGCGCCGCTACTCACTCCCCCTCCCCCCCACCTCCCGGGAGTCCACCCCTTTCCCCATCCAACTCCCTTCCCCGCATGGCAACGCCATAGCAGGCCTCCGAGGAAGAGGAGGAACAATAACACAAAGGGCTCGGGGAAAAAAAAAAAGCATCGCGCAACGCTCCAGCGGCAGCTGCGTATGAATAATAATACAGGGGGCCGGAAGGAGCTGTGTACAGGAGGTAGCGGCAGCATGACAGGGGGCGCAGCACCTATACTTCGTCTCACAAGATGTTTGCAGCACTACGGAAGGTAGAGCTCTCTCGTCCAATCAGGGCTGCAGAAACGCAGAAAATAGTCCCTCGAATATTTGAGGAGTGTATGACTATTAATCAAAACAATAAGCATTGCAACTAAAAACATGATTTGGACAGGTATATTTAAATGGTAGGGAGTGTTTCAATCACTGGTGAAATTACCAGACAAAGCCCGTACGGACACAGCTCTGCGGAGGCCTGCTGCGAGGTAGTGATGCGTCGCCACTTTCCAACATGGCGTCGGACGAGTCTGTTGTGTCTCCTGTGTGCTCTACACCGACAGTGCGCTGTTTCCCCAAGCAGGCGAAGCAGGTGGCTTTAAATGTTCTTGAAGCGCTTCGCGTCGAGTGCGGGGGCAGTTGGAGTACAAATGCGCTCATCAAGAGGACGGCAAAACTCACGCAGGTGAGCGAGCGAACGCTTTACAAGTGGACAACGGAGACGTTGAACGCGGGCCAAGTGTTGTCACCGAAGAAGCGTGCTGGCGGAAGAGGCCGCGAGCGGACGAAGAAGCTGGACGATTTTGACCTGAGCGTGTTCCGAAGGGTGGTACACACCTTTTTCCAGAGAGGGGAAATTCCAACTATCGCGAAGGTGGTTGCGCATTTCGAAGAGGACGAAACGCTACCGACCGTGTCCGCAGCGACAATGCAGAGGATGTTGAAGAAACTTGGCTTCCGATATAAGAAGCGCTCTCGGAATGCGATGTTAATCGAAGCGACGCACATTGTGCAGTGTCGCCGCCGGTACCTGCGCCAGATAGCGGAGCTGCGACGCCAGGGTAGGCCTATTTTCTTCACCGACGAAACGTGGGTTAACGCCGGCCACACGCGAAGTCGAGTGTGGACTGACTGCACCATCCAATCTGCACACCAAGCGCATCGATCCGGACTGTCGACTGGTCTACAAAACCCCAGTGGCAAAGGTGGCAGGCTTATTGTGACGCATTGCGGTAGTGAGCAAGGTTTTGTCGAAGGCGCAGCGGAAGTTTTCCGAGCGAAGAAAAACTCGGGCGATTACCACGAGGAAATGAACGGGGAACACTACGAAAACTGGTTCTCCAGGAGACTTCTCCCACTACTACCACCCGGCAGCGTTATAGTGATGGAAAACGCGCCATATCATTCTGTGAAGCAGGATAAAGTGCCGCGGATGAGTAGCCTCAAAAAGGACATACAGGCTTGGCTGTCCGGAAAAGGTGTCGCGTGGAGCAGCGGCATGGTGAAGGCCGAGCTCATGCAGCTTGTCAGCAATGTGAACACAGGTGGGGAGCAATACCGTGTCGACTGCATTGCTAAAGCTGCTGGCCATCTCGTTGTGCGCCTGCCACCGTACCACTGCCAACTGAACCCGATAGAGCTTGTCTGGAGCGACGTCAAGGGTTTCGTGGCCAGCCAAAACAAGACGTTTAAGCTCCAAGACGTCGAGCCTCTGGTTTGGCAAGGCATCACGCAAGTGACTGTTGAGAAATGGAAGAATTACGTGCAGCATATTATCAGTGAGGAAGATGTGATGAGAAAACTGGACCACATCATCGACGATGTTGTTGACCAGGGACCGGCCATTGTTGTCAACCTGGAGGACGACACAACCAGCAGTGCTGAATTCAGTTGTTATGAGGACGATGAGATGATCGAACCCGTTTAACGTGCGTTGCCTCTCGCGCAGCACATGGGCTTGTTTTGCATTTCGCCACCATCGACACTCGGCTGCCTCGGCACGCTGGAGTAAATAAATTTATATGCACATGACACGATTACTGAAATTTACTGCGACGCGACAACAGAGGAACTGATGAGAACAGTACCCTGGTTGTCTCACATATATCGGTGGACACCCGAACCGCGCAGTAAAGGAAGGGATAAAGGAGGGAGGGAAAGAAGAAAGACAATATCTCGGTGGACACCCGAACCGCATCGTAAAGGAAGAGATAAAGGAGGGAAAGAAGCGAGAGAAAACTGAAAATTGAAAGTTGGATTTTGAGGAAAGGCGCGGCGCTGCGCGGTGGAACACCTGTGGCTCGGTGCTACTATAAATAGAGGTAGAAAGAAGCCACCTGGACATCAGGTGGATCGAGCCACAGGCGCGTGGGAACACACTAATGTAGTGCGCGCCATCCTGATTGGACGAGAGAGCTGTACCTTTCGTAGTGCTGCAAACATCTTGTGAGACGGAGTATAGTTTACGTTCAAGAAGCGGGCTTAGTTTGCGTTTGCGAGGAACGCGAAAAAAAAAAATCCTGGACGTCAGTATTCCAAAGAAATGGTACTTACAGAAAAAAAAAATTGGCTTCTCACTTGTGCTCGCTGAGTATAGGTGCTGAAATCAGGTTAAGTAACATCGACCTGCATATGCGCGAAGCCGTGCAACTGGCGGCTGCTTTTTAATCGGTCGGGAGAAGGTTACTTCGGCGGGAAAATGCGGAGCTGTCTGAACTCCGTGACGAACAGCATTTCGACCAAACAGTGAGAGGGCTCGGATAAACAGAGCAGAAAAAAGGAAACAGGGCGAACTATACGAGGACCGTTTACGGCGAGACTCTTCCTGCCTCTTCCAAGATCTGCCTCGAAGGGCTGTCGCGGCTCGTTTACCTATGGCGTAATACTTCGCGTCTAGTACTGCGCGGATTTGTTTCACTCCAACTCCGATTTAAAAAAAAATGGTTACTGTGCCTTGATTTCCTGAAAAACCATTAATGAAAACAGGATTTGAGTGAAACAATACCCGCGCGGTACGAGACGTGGAATGTGAGGCGACAGCAGACGAGAGAGCCTCCCTTCGCGTGTGGCCGTGCGGAAACTGCGCCATTTTCCTCGCTCAAAGAGGCGCCCCAAGAAAAAGGCTCGTCAAGAGGTGACGATTGTGACGTCGCGTGCCCCTCTCGACTGTCGCTCGCCGGCGCCGGCGCGACTTAATTGCTTCGTCGGCAGCCGACCGCGCCAGCGTAGAGGCGCCGCCTCGCAGAGCCGCGCCTGCACCGTGCCCGCATCCAACGTGAGCAGCTAGCGCGCTTCAAACGGCGCTGCCAGGGGAGGGACCCCGGCAAAACACCATGCACTGTTTGCGGCGACTACATATCCACACTATACCTACACTGTGCTATACCTATACTATGCATATACTAACCGATACTACGCCTATACTCTAAGTCCTGTGCCGGCCACTCGACGTGCTATGCGTGAAGTTTTGCACCTCATGCCGTGACATACGCATATGCGCGGCTGAAGAGAAAGCCGAACGAAGGCAGCAGGGGAGAAACGCCAAGACGTTTTATGTAGCCGCTGAGAGCTTCGAATATATGCAGCATAGACCCGCTCGACGTGCAGTCACGGAAGGGGGAAAATTTGCGCGCGAGCTTGGCGCCGACGGACCGACACGACTCGCAGAGCGCTCGCTTCACAAACATTCCGCTCACGCCACGCAAGCAGTTTATAGAGGCAAGTGGAACTGCACGTAATGAGCATCACTCGGGAGTGCACGGACGCTTCTTTGGCTGCTAGCGCGTGAGTAAAAACAGACCTCTCGCGCGGCTCTTAGACGAGAAAGTGACAGCTAGCTCACCGCTGTTATAATAGCGGCACACCGGAAACCGTTGTACGGTCACGCCCACAACGCCGGCGCCTTCGCTTGATGCTTACAGCAGTAGTAGTACTGCTTTACTATTCGCTTCAGGCTGCCTGCTTACGACGCCCAGAGACGTATACTCGCGCACCGGGACGCTTCCGCTGAGGTTCATGTGGCTCTGTCGCCGAATCTGGGACGGGGCATACAACGAATTGCGCTGCTGCGTCCTGCGGGGAGAGGTCGTTTTATTATAGAAGCCTGGGACGTTTCGCCCTTGCTTTCGGGCAGAAACCGCTATTTCGCCGCGCGGACGCAGGCCCCGGACAGCAAGAACCGTACGACCCCCGCTACTACCTCTAATTAGCGCCCCGCTGTGACAGGACACATGAGGGGGGAAGCGGAGGGTGAGAGGGGGCGCAGAGAGGGAGTGCAGCGGATGCACAGGCGCTGCGCTGTCGATGCGACAGCCAGCGAAACGAAGCCGCCACAGAGGGGGGACGACGGAACAACTGACACGCGGCGTCATTCACGGAGGAGAGACGGGCGAGGCGCTGGAAGGCTGATCTCCGCAGAGAGAGAGGGCGCCGCTTGCCTGCCACGAAGCAGTCAGTGACACTGCGCGGTTTTAGGTGGCGCACCCGAGAAAGAATTGGGGAACTGGAGTAGCGTGATTCAGGTGGAGCCGTACCGGGAAAGACGCAGCAGGGAGAAGCCGGAACGAACAGAAGAACTCACGCGACGCAGGCACCGAGGAACACAGCATGCTTATTACCTAAGCGGATTTCAAGCGCGCCAGATCGAAGACGTTGCCGAAGTGGAGGGCTTCGCGAACAGAACCGTTAGCAAAGCCCAGCGTCGCGAATTCGCCACACACCGTTCTCGACTCGTGTATACTCAACACGGAGCTTGCATGCTAAGTGTGACGCCAAACAGCCTTCTCTGTAGCCGGAAATTTCCTCCCGTATTGGCGTCATAGTGAGGAAGAAGATGCGGGAAGAAAAAAAGGGGGCGAGATGTGCGGGGAGAATAGGATGACGTGCGTTCGACTGTTGTATTTTGTTTAAAAACTTGCCTGTCCATAACAAAAATGGACCAAATTCTTATTGTTTCGGATTCACGACGAACCCATTTGTCAAATTTTAGCGGCAATAACCAATTTCTGATATTGGGTTATAGAATGAGAGTGCATAAATTAGCATAATGTGGGGCTGTGATTTTTAGCCCGATGGCGTTAAGGAGCTCACGTCGCAGAAAATCCGGCGTCGTTCACCGCGAGCGAAAAATCCACGAAAAATCCCCAGAGAAGCAACCTCTATAAAAAGCAACCATTAAAGCTATCGTATCATACCCTCAAGGCGGAGCTTAAGCGTACCCTGCGTTTTTTTTTATTTGGTTCCATGTTAATTTGCGCGTTAAAGAGTTAATTTCTACCACAAGTTGTTTAACGTGCACTGAAACCGGACAGCGCACGACGTCTTCGCGTTCCGCCTCCATCTAGGTGAGGCCAACGCGGCAAGGATTCCATCATGCGACCTTTGGCTCCGTAGCCAAACGCCAAAACCACTGAGTGGGTTTCCCAGATCGAAGAATAACTTAGCGTTTTTTTGTTTTTTTTATGGAGGCGAAACGCTAAGGCGCCCGTGTGCTGTGTGATGTCAGTGCACGTTAAAGATCCCCAGCTGGTCGAAATTATTCCGGAGCCCACCACTACGGCACCTCTTCCTTCATTTCTTCTTTCACTCCCCCCTTTATCCCTTCCCTTACGGCGCAGTTCAGGTGTCCAACGATATATGAGACAGATACTGCGCCATTTCCTTTCCCCCCAAAAACAATTATTAATTATTAAGAATCACTGTGTGTACGTTTTCCCCCACCGCTTTGTTATCGTTATTTATTATTATTATTATTATTATTATTATTATTATTATTATTATTATTATTATTATTATTATTATTATTATTATTATTATTATTATTCACGCACACCCTCGTGCTGTCGTAGTAAGAACTGAGTGCTCTCACATCGAGGGTACTCAGCTATACAATAGATCCGCAGCCTACGACTGACGTGTCAAAGCCCAGTGAATGCAGCGAGCTGTTTCCTCCAGGCCCACGCTTGTTTATGTGCGCCGACTTTTAAAAAAGCTCAAGGTTTCCGTGCACAGTTCCGCGCAGGATCGAGTACACCTAAACAAAGCAAACAAGAAGGCAAGACATTTTCTCGGACCAAAAGTGCCCGCACATACGCCACCCGCATGCGACAGGAACGCGCTCGTTCGTCGCCGACCCCCCTACGCGAGCGCAAGCAATCACGCGCCGTTTAGGAAGTTATCTCGGCCGTCAATCACGAGCACGAAACAGCCGCGTGTCCAAACAATACAAAGAGAACAAAAAAAGGTGGGGGGGGGGGGGGACAGGTGAGGTTGGAGTACGCGCGCGTGGCACGTTTGCACACATTCGGAGGGAGAGTGAGGGACACGAACGGAGCGTCACATCCTTTTGTCTTCTCTCCCTCTCTCGCTTCTTTCTCGCGTCAGCTCCTAAATAT
This sequence comes from Amblyomma americanum, assembly GCA_030143305.2. Lineage (NCBI taxonomy): Eukaryota > Metazoa > Arthropoda > Arachnida > Ixodida > Ixodidae > Amblyomma > Amblyomma americanum. The sequence continues at coordinate 93,322 of JARKHS020023250.1, forward strand.
GCTCCAAAAATACCGACGCGACGAGGAGAGACGCTAAAGAGGAGGAGAGAAACAGAGAAAGCGATGACAATGGGGCGATGGGAGAAGGATCCATTCTGCGACACAAAGGAGACGACACTGCACGGGCGGATGAGGCCAGAGGCCGCACGCGCCCTCCGCTGGCGTCGCCTTATCGGAGCGCTCGTCTCCTGACGCCGCCGACGCCGCCGCAACACAGCAACTCCAGAGCGGGTGACGAGTGCCCCTCTCTCTCCCCAGCGGACGGCGCGAGAAATATGACGCCTCCTCGCGAGGAGGAGAAGCACCGAGAGGACGCATCCAGTGCGCGTGCGGTAGGAATAAAAGATGAAGCGGCCGCCGCTCCAGCGACGGAGAAAAGGAAGGCGCGGGGGTTCTGCATGTCGCCGCACACGGACACGCACAAAGGGAGAACGAACCGCCCGAGAAATAAGGAAGCCAGAGTCGGGGAGGAGAACAGCGGCTCAGCAACAGTGGTGTGACGTTATATACGTAGCAGGACTCAAAACAGCAAACGGTTCGTGTGTGCGCGTGTATGTGTGCGTGTGGGGAGGGTAGGTCCGTGCCCGTGGAAACAGAACAGCCCCAAAGAATCTTTGCATGCATTCATGCACGAGCCTGCTGTGTTCCTTTTCTTGTTCTCGCCACCGCCAAGGCAGCGAGGGATGCTGCTCCAGATACGCTCCGAATGTGGGTTAACGCACGCGAAGACGACAACGTCCACCGCGCAAGAAGGGTGCACCTGCACCGTTGGTCCGCGAGCTTTTTAATTTTATTTTACTTCTCCTCTTCTACGGCGTGTCTCTCGGGGTCGGGGGTGATAGAGCAGCGGCCGTGGCAACTGACGCCGCAGACCAAGACGTCTACGCGAGATCAAAACACCACGGGGGGCGCGGCGCGGTGCGTGTGCACACTTGCCTCGTCCTAACTATTACACGCACGACCAGACGGGTCGGCCTTATCTCTCTGCCCTCCCCCCCCCCCCCTCATTCGGCTCGTTTCGGGTGGTGCTTCACTTATGTCACAGTGAAAGAATGCCTATGCAAACAGACTAGCGTCGGCGGAGCACCAGCCACGCAAGGATAGCCACTGGAAAAAGAGCCACAAACCGGACCTTCGACCTCTCCCCCCCCCTTTTTTTTTATTTTCCTGCGCATAACTCACCCCGATTTCTTTTCGAGGCTGCGAAAGACCATACGTTCTGTATTCAAGTTCACTGCCCGCAATTACCGCCCCCTTGATCTCATATTACGCCCTTTTTTTTTTTTGCCACTGGAAAATGGAGGCACTGGAAGTGCACAACGGCCCGGCCAAACAGCGTGAAGGAGATCACGCTGGTTCTGTGGGACAGCTTAACCAAGACGGCTTGGAATTACCCCGGCTCCTGTTGTGGCCGGGCGGCGACTTCAACGGGACGCGCCGCGGTTATGGTGCTCGGCTACTGACCCCAAAGACGCAGCCGCGGTGATCGCATTTCGATGGAGGCGAAATGCTAGGGGCCCGTGTACTGTTCAATGCACGTTACAGAACCCCGGGTGGTCGACATTATCCGGAGCCCTTCACTACGGCGTTTTTCATATAGTATGAGTCTCTTTGGGACGTTAAACCCCATAAACCGATTTCAACGGGACGTCTGGCCGAATGCGTTTCGCACAAGGCCACAGCAAACAGCCTCTCGTGCAGCGGATTCACTCAGCCTATACGCTCCGTGGGTTTATGGCTGTCTGCGCCATTTCCGCCAGAAATAAAAGAGAGATTGAGCAGTGAGCGCCGACCGCACCAGAACGTTGTTTACGCCGCGCATCCGCACTGCCCTGTTCTGCTTAGTTCGCGCCATGGCCAAGCCGCAACTCCGAAGTCATCTTTCCAGCGACGGAAGGAAAGCCGCCGGCGCCAAGGGCCGTTCCCGAAAATTGGGATGCCACCACCGAAGAGCGCCCGCTTGCGCGGCCCCGTAAACAAAATCCGCGCCACGCTGCCCTTCGACAATGGGTGGTCCTCTTGACCCTCTCCGTGGCAAGGGCACGTGACACTGGAGCATAGGGACAATGTGAAGGGACCTGCGATGGGACATTTATACAGGGCACCACCAACACGTATCAGCTCTCTCTTGTTCCAAAGCCCCAAGATGCAACCTCTTGTACACAAAGCTTTCATCTCCCGCAGCATCTCCGTTTCGTCGGGCACGACACCGAACGGGCGACGCCGATGTCGTCGCTACCCCAGTCCGAACAGTCCAAGAGCTTGCTCACTCAATCGGACCCAGGTTCGCACACCATGCTCGCACACATGTTCGTAGAAAATGTGTGCCAAGGACAGTAAAGGCTCGCGTAGAACACCGACGGCACTTAAGCACGCCACACACAGTGTGGAAAAGAATGTCCCCTGAAGGGAGCGCAGCTGCCAGCGGTAGACAGCGGCAGATTGTTTTGCGAAACGCGACGCCAGGGAATGATACTTGGCATTGCTTTCTTTCCAACTCACGCTGGTAATCTTGTCTGGACAGCTCACGAAGCGCTGCGCTCACGTTCCATCAACAATCTCGCCTCCTGGGGAAGCTCGCCGCTGCACGACTCGTCTTGCACTGGCGTCGTGCGCATCGACACCGCAGTTACGGGTCCAATCAGGAGCGCAGCAAAAAGCCGTGAGCGTTTAGTGACCCGTTGAGCAAGCGTTACACTTGCGGGAAGCCATGAATGCGCAGGACTGCGAGGTAGGATACGTTCGTCGAGACCACGATACATACCAGGCGGAAAACACCCGAGAAGGTTCGGTACTACTACTCCTGCGATAGGTTGTGTCCCGACGAAATCGAGGGTTTACCTCGCATGCCGCGTTGTCAGCGCTCCGGATGAGTTCACACGGAGCGTCCGAAAAGAAAGGCAGGAATTTCACGTGGCGTACATAGCAGAGCACCTGCGCCGCCTTAAGCCCAAGATATCATCAAATCCGCGGGATGCCTACCCGCCGCGTAGCGGAACGCCCTTTCCCTTCGCGCCGATTTCTTTCGCGCCCTACCGACACCAAGCCCTTCGTGCGAATCGGTGCCGTGTGTATATGTTCGGGCAGCACTCTTATAAATAAAAGTGGTCTACAGACTTCTTATAGACTCTACTGTCTTCCAATAGATATTTCCTTCGGTCTATTCCCAGTCTACCTATGGATTTGTATTGCCTATAGACTAATCTAGAGGATGAGTCTATAGACAGTCTGTAGACTTTATGGACAGTACACAGATTGTGTAAAGAAATTTTAGTAAGGGCGGGCCTCAGACTACGACGCTGTTTTTCAAAACCGAGCTATCTCCTGCGAGCAAAGTGAGCCGCAATCAAGGAATCAATGCCCAATGGTGAAGGGTACCGCACAATTCACAGTCGGGGCATCAAAAAAAAAAAAGGCGGAGAGAAAGCAAAACACCAGGAACAGAAGTACAAGCAGTGCTTCGTCTGCACTGTCCCGCGACCTCTTCCTTGTCTTTGCCTTCCGTTTTGCTTTGCCGGCCCAGAGTCTCCAAACCAGTCTCTCGACAGTTTTACCCGCCGCGGTGGCTCAGTGGTTAGGGCGCTCGACTACTGATCCGGAGTTCCCGGGTTCGAACCCGACCGCGGCGGCTGCGTTTTTATGGAGGACAAACGCTAAGGCGCCCGTGTGCTGTGCGATGTCAGTGCACGTTAAAGATCCCCAGGTGGTCTAAATTATACCGGAGCCCTCCACTACGGCACTTCTTCCTTTTTTTCTTTCACTCTCTCCTTTATCCCTTCCCTTACGGCCAATCGATATATGAGACAGATACTGCGCCATTTCCTTTCCCCAAAAAAACAATTATTATTACCAATTATTGACAGTTGGCGCGTGCCCATAATACAATGAAGCATCTCACGATTATGTGACGCCGCTCAACACAGGCGGCACAAGCTAACCGCTCACGTCCTACGGGCTTGACGACAGGCGATCATCTCTCAACAGGAAAGGGTTGAGATGGAAATGAGTCCCGATTCGCGGCGACCTCAATACGCTGTGTCACACGCGCGCGGACGGACCGGAAGGAAGCAAACCTCCTCTTCCTCTGATGACACGCTCCGCACAAGCTGCGGCGATGGGATGAAGGAACAGACGACGATTCGCCCGTGCCAATTGAAAACTCCCACACCCTCCGCCTCGTCCCGGAGGGAAGCGGGGCGTCCAGAAATAGCCGACGACAGCATGCCTCCCACTCCCCCCCCCCCCCCCCCCCCATTCGTTCACCCCCCGCTGCAAGCACGGGTCAATTGCATCACAGTTGGGAAACAGCACAGAAAAAAACAAAAACACCGCCCGCGGAAAGCGTCGAAAATAGCCACCACGCGCGTCATTCACTTTCGAGGGGGCGTCGCGACAGTTGATTTCCCGCCACAACGCCTGCCTCGGCATAGCCCAGAAGGCACAGAATGACGCGGCAAGTGCGGCAAAATGGCCAGTCCCCGCGCCTGCCTCGGCATAGCCCAGAAGGCACAGAATGAAGGGGCAAGTGCGGCAAAATGGCCAGTCCCCGCGCCTGCGCTCCCTCGGGCGACCACCGTTCGACACTTTACGCGCGCAACCTGTTCCACTCGCGCTCCTAGCTTACGCTTCACAATCTGCAAACTGCGACGGGGATTACAAGATCGCAGGTATACGAAAGCCTTTGTCAAAAATATACAGCCCGATCAGGCTTGTTTCTGGGCCACGCAGTGCGACTGCATTTGCATCGTCATCGTCCTAAAAATAGGCAAAAGGAACGCAGCCCTCACTCCTCCGAAACTTAAGAGGAATTCGAGGCAGCCCGACTGCAGTACGTAATTCAAACCCCTCGGGCTGCTGAACATGGGTTTCGCTTACGGGCTTCTGGTAACGCACGTTAGCTACAGGACCCAAAAGCTCCACAACCAATAAGAGAAAGGAAGATGAGAAAACGAAACACTGACCATGAATGAACTAAAAAAAAAGCTTGAGCAATTAAGTTTCGGGCTTAATAGGGAGCTCCAGCTGCACTGTGGCTTCCACAACAAAGGCAGCTAACCATTCCAGAGCGAAGCGGCACCAAACATCACTGAAAAGTCGTGACACGTGCCCGCTGCCGCCGACACCGTCCCACGCGTTTCTTTTTCCAGCCAGCGCACCTGTCAGCGGTGCCAAGAGAGCCTCGCACGCGCGCGCCGCATTCCCGGACTCTTAATCGACGCCATTTGTAGCAACACGCTCGTTCGTTCGGTTACATCGCGTTTCATGCCCTGCGGGCATCTACGCCGCACGCGAGGAACAAATGACGTCACCACACACGCTTATGCCACGCTCACGGTGGCCAACGGGGAGGCCTGTCATAGACAGGCAAGCAAACCGCGAGGGAGGAATCTTTCGTGCTGCGGGTGCTCTGCTCACTAGCGGGTGGAGCAAGATGAACTGCGTAATGCATGCCGCAGCTTGGTCGATACCGCAGCACATGGTCTCAGCCAGGGCAAACACGGCCGCCGTGGCGCGTTGGTTGGCGCACACCGCCGGCTCTCGGCAACAGAGGCCAGCGGCCGCCCGCTCCGGCGGGAAACACGTGGTTGCTCCCCCGCCGCAGGCACTGTTTCCCACTGGCCACGCTCGGGCTGAAGCACGTAGCACTCGTTCTGCTAGAGCGTGCGACGTCTTTTCCGAAAGACTACGTTGCGGGGTCACGCGTCCTTGCACTTGACTGAGTCGACACCTGAGGGTCTCCTCTTTTCTAGCGCGCCAGCCGACCGCACCACCTCACGGTAGAACCGGGCGTATAAAAAGCACGTTACGGAGCCATTCTTCCCCAGACACCCCCTCGCAGACCGCTTTTATAGCGGGGTCCTATGCTGTTAAATACCGCCCCCCGCCAATTACACGGCATGCAGGAAAGCCAACTGCGGGGCGGCAGGAGACGGACGCTCAGGGTCAATGACGAGTCGCCGCCCTCCGGCTACAAGGGCGGGCAACGCCAATCCCAGACACACACACACGGCGAGACGGCGAAAACAAAGTGATCACGCCAGCCTCCTCCTCGCCCTCTTTCCGGCGACACACACTCTCTCCCATCGTCTGCAGCGGGCGACGAAAGCTGGCCGCCTGCCTCTCCGCACCCGCTGCAAATGACACATGTATTACGCTGCTGCACCTCCGCGGGGTGACCAATCGCAGCGACTTCGCTGAGGCACCTTTTGCCCGCGCCTCCTCCTGCTGCTGCTGCCAGGAGGTATTTCGAGGCACGCAACGGGTGGCGCTCGGGGGAGAATCGAATACGAAGAGAGAAAGAAGTGAGAAGGCCAGGCAACATGAGACAATCGACGGCGGGAGCGCGCTAATGAAGTCGCGCGAAGATCATTACCCCCCGACGCGACTGCACAACCGTTCATTCATTTGTCTTCCACGGAGTCGCGCGCGTCCGGAGCGGAGCCAGTCCTGCAGCGTCGGTGCACGGAGTACCCCCTGCTCTTCACCAACACTTTTATCACGCGGCTGCTTCCAACGGCACGCATAAGAACGCAAATCGCCCTACTCGCACCTTTCACACCGGCACCACCTTTTTTTTTTCACCTACATCAGAAAAAACGCGTGCAAAAAAAAAAAACTTTTGTCTAAGGTATTCCAACTACTCAGTATTGCCTACAGCCAATGCAGTAACATGTAATATTATATATTACATAAAAATGTAGTAGATGAATAGAAACGAGCGACGCCGTTTCGAGTTAAAAGTCTCGGCGCGCAGCCCGTGCCTTCCCGTAACATGCACCTGGGCTGCGTCTGTCCCACTCTTATAACGCACTCACAAAGAAACAGCAAACGCCACTAATGCAGGAAAACATCCTTCAGATGCATGCTCGAAAATCAAATAAAAGAGCATGCAAACGACTAGTGAGAAACTAACTAAAGCGCAATAACTGTCGCGCCATCGGTGGGCACCCGAACCGTATCCTGAGAGAGTGTGTGTGGGGTGGGGGGGAGGTAATGAGCTTATTTGCTACGAAAAGTTCGAGAAGTACGGTTGTACACTTTACTTGCGTAAGAAAGAACACTGGATGGAGCCTTCCGTTTCCATTCCCGCCCCTTACTCCGCCTCTCTTTCGTGAGTCCAGTAACCCGAGCGACACACGAAAGTATCCAGGCCTGACAGCCAACGTCCCCAACTTCAAAATACCTACAGATGCCGCCGATTTAAGCTTTCTTTTTGATAAATATAAACCAAAAAGGATAACAATGCCAGTGTTGTTCAAGGGCGTCTCCAGCTGCACTGACATTTACCGCACAAAGCGAAGGAATACAAGCAAAACTAACGAAACAGAGAAAGCAAGCGTTAAAAAAATTGTAAAACGGTGTCCAAATCCCACCGCTGGACTCGACCGGGAGTTTCGCAATGGCGAAAGAGCACTGCGAGCGATACAGAAGTCACCGGTATACGTTGCGAGGATGACCCGAGTGAGTGACTGGCGTGACCATGGAAAAGGAAAACTCCCCCAGGTTTCTGGTCACTTCACGGAGCGGAGAGAAGTGACAGAAATAAGCTGTACCGCACTTCGCACGGGAAACTCGACTCCGGTCCCCACTCTTACACAACGTGACGACCACAGGCGGTGCACAATCCAACGCCACACATAGACTGCACTCGAAAGCGCTCACACCCCGGCCCAAGTATCCCTACCTCACAGCTCAGGCCCCTGTGGCGAAAGCTGGTGAAGGCGAGTGTGGAGTTCGCTGACCTTTCCGTAAACTCGTTGGTCTTGTGTTCGCAAGGAAGGCCGCTCCAGTGGGGTTGGAGGGCGCCAACAAAGGGACCCGTCCCATTCCTGCCTCCCCTTCGTGCGGCGGACGTCCTTGTTTACTCCGAGCCGTCACGGGCATAACCCGTCTTAAGAAGCCTAACCATGTACAGCTGTCGACATGTGTGCGTTGTCAAGGGGTTGCTGAGGCTTCGGGAATGCACGAGATACGGCTGAGTATTAGCCGAGTGACCGGAAACCCACTTTTCCAGTAACGACTGTCTTCTTCTCTTTCCGTGTGTTCTGTAAACAACTTTGGTGATCGACTCGTCGGCATATGTTTGTCGCGTGTGCGAAAGAGAAAACACATGTTAGGAAAGTGGTAACCGCTGTGCCTTGGGAGAGGGTGGTCGCGTTTGTGCTGTTTGTGTATTTGATTGCAACCCCTCCTTTCCCAAATGTTTAATCAGCACTCTTTCCCCAATCTGTGATTAGTTGGCGGAAACCTTATTTTCCTTTCCCTAACCACTGATTGGTGAGGTGAGTCGCTTGTAATCTTATTGGTGGCTGTCCCCGCTAAGGGCGGAGACAGAGGGTTTAAAAACAAGCGCTCTGGGTTGAACGTGGGCTGAATTCGTCTGATCAACGGTTTACTCATGTTGTAAATAGTTTTCTCCTTGCTCGTTTCTTCTTGTTTTATGTATGTTGTAAATAAATGGTTAACTTTCTCCTTTCCTCGAATAACGTGATTGTTTGCGAGTTAGAACCACCGGGTCAAGAAACCCAGATTTCATCATCAACAAGGTGTTTCCTCTCATCGCCACCTGAAGGGGGAAACTCAACTGCGAGTGTGCGCGAACAAAACGAGTCTCAGTTAGGAACAATGACACGCTGTCTGGCAGAAAGCGCCCAGCCCAGCAGTGGAGGCTATATTTATCAGAGGACGAAGCTAAACGCCTTCCCGGCTGTCCGGCCACCGCTCGGCACTATCGGCGCGGCGGCGGCGAAATCAGGATACGATACGGACAGCATCGTGTGTCACCAGCCGAGGGGCGCGCACTGCAGGCCGCTTATCGCAGCGCCCAAACGACAACGCGATGACGACGGGCGTCGGATTCCCTTTCCGGAGTACGGCGAAGACTCGCACTCTTTGCAGGGGCCTCGAGGATGTCGCCTGTCGGCACAATAAAATGGAGGACAGCTCACTCCCTTTTTACTCCTTTCTGTTTGTCACGAGTCGTGGCAGTGGTTTTATGGGCTTTAACGGTCAAAAGTGACACAGGCTACGACGGACGACGTAGTGGAGGGCTCCGGATAATTTCTACCACCAAGGGTTCTTTAAAGTGCACTGCCATCGCACAGTACATGGGTCGATGACATTTCGGCAGGTTGCCTCCCTCCGTCGAGACGCGGAATCGAACCCGCGTCTTTCGGGCCAGCAGCCCAGCACGATCACCCCTCAGCCAACGCGTGGCGGCGAGTCATGACAGGTTAGTTTGCGCACGAAAAAAAAAATGGAGGACGCTTAAGCTTCGCCTTTAAGAGTGAAACCCGACAGCGTGCTGCAGCGCTGCCAGGGAATACACGGAACGCCATCGCCCGTTCGGCACGACGCCTTGACCATTGGAAACACCTTCGAACGAATTTTTCATATTTGATTGATCAATTAAACACTATAATTTTTTTTAATTACCATCATCAAGCATTGACTTCTTCCTTCTGGGCATGTTAACACCTTCGAACCCCCTTTTTCATTTATTTAATTACTCAATCAATTACAATAATTTCATTAACTCGTAATCACCTATCACGCACCAATCATTATAATCACAAGTTATCACGGTACGCTTTTTTTCTTACGCAGTCCCCTATTATTTCCGACAAGCTACGCCGACGGCTTTTCGACTGAACGAGCTGTGTACCGTCAGAAGACAAGTGAGATCAACTAGTACCTGCATGGCACGGCCACTGGCAGGTGGACGCCGCAAGCAAAAAAAAAAAAAAAGCAGCTGACTAATGTTTCAGAGCGAACAAATCTTGAGTTTTCTCGTTTCGTGGCCTCAATTACCGTGACTTCTACGGGCGAAACCTCGCGGCGTTACAAACACTGTGACCCGGCCGCGGTTACTAGCTACGCGCTTCCTGAATGAGAAATTGTGCTCGTTTTCGCGAACTCACTACGTTTCAATAATGGTGTCATCACTGAAGGTTTCCAGTTTGGGCAACCTCAGGACACAAGCGCGCGCTCTAAATCTTTCGTCGGGAACGTCTGTGAAGTATTACGTCACAGCTATGCACTGCGCATCCCAGTTTCGGTTTCTAGTTGATTGCTGTTTTAAATAATAACAATTTAATAACTGGTTAAAATGAATGGAAATGCGAAGTGACTCTCCCTGGACACGTCAACCGCGCCGTGAGGGAAGGGAGGCAAAGTAGGAACATTTACTGCTCCCTTGGGTTCCTTACGCCGCACTGGTATCACACAGCACGCGGACGTCCTGCTTGTTTTCTTGAAAAACACGGTGCTGTAATCAGGAAAGACTAAAGGAATTTAATTCGATCATGAACATGAAATGCTAAAAGGACCCCGCTCCTTGCCCTTAACTGGTTCAGCCCTCAGCCTCGGTGACATGGCAACGTATCACTGAGACGGATCAAGGATAGCCGTGCGTACCAAAGCTACTCGCCGCCCTGCGCTACCTGCGAGATGCAGCCGACCGCAGACAGTAGTAAAGGAAGACCCAAGCGGGCGCCGCATCGAAACAGAATTCCTACCCGCTCGCCTGGTGGCACGGGTACGCCGCGTAGATCCAGCGAAACGCGGCACCCACGCTACAGACGCCGCGACCAGACTCTGGGGGCCCGCATTCGCCAATCCCTTCCGCGCTGCTAACGCTACTCCTCCGCTCTGTTTCACCGCGTCACGGGACAGCCAGCGGAGCGTGCACGTCCTCTCCTGAGAAAAACGAGGCGGCGCGGCCCCCAGCAAAGCGCCAGCATCGCGGCTGCGACCAGCAGCAGCAGCAGTTGCAGTAGTACCAACAACGGCAGCAATTTTCCGCCGCAGTGGCTCAACAATGGCGAGCCCGGCCCCCGTTTCGCCGCCCAATTCTTGCGACAGCGACTCCGTCGGCGACCCAGAGGGAGAAACCGCGGCACGCCGGAGACCGGAACACAGTCAAAGCGGCAGCAACTACTACTCCGAACGAAGAAATATCGTCAGAGCCTCAAAAGTAAGAATAAGAAAGGGAGAGGGTAGCGAAGAGAACAGCAGCCTCTCTTCCACTTCTCCGAATCCGCGTCTCCCGCTCGCATTTTCGCTTTCTAATTCGGCGCGCACAAGTAGCCAACTCGCATTTGGCCTTGCTGCTTTTTTTTTTTTTTTGCGGCCAGATAATCGGGGGCGATCGACGTACGGCAAGCGCCGGCGGTTGAACGTTGATGAACGACCCGGCGGAGCGTGAGTCACCCGGCCGAACAGACGAGCGAGGGAGGCGACAGCCTTGGAAAAACGCGGGCCGTTGTGTTGACGAGGGAGGGAGGGAATGCAGTAGGAAGACATAAGGTCTCTTTCCCTCCCTGTCACTTTTCTTTTTTTCTCCCGCAGAGACAGCAGGTGCACCGCGCCACAGCAGAAACAGACAACGTGTCAAGGACGCCCTTTTGGCGATCGCCGGCTACACGTGCGGCCGCCGGTCCTCGCAGAGGAGGGGACAATGAAGACGCGAGAAGGACGAAGACAAAGGGACAAGTGCCGGCAGCGGCGGACACTGCACGCAACTCGAAAAGCGACGGCGCCAGAGGGAATCGGCGCATTTGAAAACTTTCACAAGACCGGTCAAGCCTCAGGCATCGACGGTCGCGTAAGAAAGCGTCTTACAAACCGTTAAATCAGACCCGGCAACCCCACACCACCTTATATAATTGCTGTCAAGTTTTCTCAATAAACAGCCTCGCCGGAATCCGAACTTCATTTTCGCCTCAAATCTACGCACGCTGGCTTTCAATGTGCCGCTCCGTACTCCAACCGTCGTTACTTTCATGTAGCTGCAGGGTCACGTGATCAGAATCTCGCCAAATTCGAGGAGGCAGACGACAGTCGGCGTCACGAAAATCACCCCCCCCCCCTCCCCCCACCCTCAAAACAAGCACGCCTGCACCGCTCGGAGGTTTTATGCATAAATCTAACCTAGCAAAATACATCTCCATGCGTTCATAAGTGACGCACTTCTAGCAGGGGTGGGGGTGATAAGACAAGAAACTCTATACAATGAACCAGTTCAATACCGCCTTCAAAGCCCAGCTCAGCCGCTCCAGCTGATAAGGAATACGCTATCAGTGCACAATGTAAACAGTGCAGCCAGGAATGTACGAGCTCGTGTCGCCGCTGGGCAGTACTCCGTGCAAGGGAGTGGTCCTAAGCAAACATGCCTACGCACCTTCCTCGTCCTAGAGCAGCTGATAGCCGAGCGGAGTGTCAACATCATCGAGACGGTGCGTGCGTCAGTCATGCAAAGCTCCGATAAGCGCCTTATCGGAGCATTCCGAGAGGCAGGGTGACGGCATCGGCCCCTCCTGTTCGTTCTCTCAGCAACGAATACAAAAAGGGAGAAAAATCGGGCCCCGTGGTCAACTGAAGGCGCCCTTATCAGAAGTTCGGCTCGCTCTCCCAACAAGCCCCGTTAAAAAACTACTAACGCAGTAAACGGATTTGCGCAATGCAAACGCAACTACAGGTGCTGCCCGTAAATACAAACTGTCGATAAGGTTAGTAAGAACTCTAACGGATAACTGCAGTTCCTGCTTTTGCTCGAGGTTATGACGATTACTACAGCTAATTTTCCTTAATTATTCCCGCTGAACAATGTGTTACGTGCCACCGTCTACGTGCTTGTGACAAGTGCCTTGAATTTATCAAAAAGGCACAGGTATCCGCATAAAGTAATTGCGTGGTAAGAAATCCGAGCCCGCCGCAGTGGCGGCAGCGAAATTCGAGAGGCCCGTGTACTGTGCGATGTCAGTGCACGGTCACGAACCCCAGGGGGTCGAAATTTCCGGAGCCCTCCACTACGGCATCCCTCATAGCCTAAGTTGCTTTGGGACGTTAAACCCCGTAAAACGAAACCAAGAAATTCGGCCTCCAGGGTGATCACACTTCAAAGACGGTGGTCGGGGAAGCAGCTGCTCTGATACTGCCGCTGTAATCAACATCCTCAAGCGCCTTGTAGCGTGCTTCGAGAGAGTAGAAGTGTGTTAGGTTTCGTGGGTCCCGTCGCAGCAATTGCAGCTAGGTTCCTTTTGACTGCCAACAAAGTCCTTCTGGCAGCCCAGTGCTCTTTAGAAAATATGCACACCGAAATATGGCCGCCGTGGTCGGGAGTCGAGCCCGCGACCTCGTACTCAGTGACAGACAGCCACTACAGAGCCGCCGCGGCATGTGAGGAATTGTAGACAAACACATTAAACTGATCCCAGTCAAAAAAAAAAAGAGAAAAGGAGTAAGCGTCACGAAATTCTCGTTGCCTTCAAGACTGCATCACTCCAGCAAGTCACACTGGAAGTGCCGGAGAGTACTGCTTCTGGAGCGGTTGTAGCTATGAATATATTTTTCTAACACAGCAGTAGTAAAATCTTTACTAAGAGGAAACCCTCCTCTTTACTACATTAGGCGCGGGGCTGAAGGCGGACCACGTTTCCGAGATTCCGGAGTCGAATTGGAGTGGCATTTATTCTTCTCTTGAGCATGCAGCTGATTACGGGGATGTGCCACCGCACCGAGTTGTGTGAGCGTGCGTGTGTGCACTCGCTCCGAAACGGCGAAAAAGAATTTATAGGCAATCAATCCACTTGTGAGCCCGAAACGGTTGAACAGCAGCAGAAAATGGGTAACGACAGCGGGGGCAAGTGCGCAAGTTGCTACGGCAACGTGCAACCGAGACAGAGAAGCAAACAGAACCGGAGTGCAGCAGCGCGCAGGCATTGCAGTCGGCCGCCCGCATTGTCCCACGCTGCGCGATAGTCTCTGCATACTTTCAAGTGAATCATGATGCGGGAAGTGCCCGGACGGCTTACCATCGCGCTACCAAATGCGGCCCGAGAACCGCCGCAGGACGGAAGCTTCCTCCAAGTCTCTTCGGCAAGACTGCAGCTTCCGGAACTTGCGCTAAACTTCCATACATCCGACATGACGGAAGCGAACAGTCGCCGAAACCAAGGGGCATAGGAGATGTTTATATATAGATATATAATTTGTGGTATTCATCATTGCGAGCTTAGTAGCGTAATTGTTTATTAAATATAACTGAACAGAAAGCAGAAGAAAAACAACCACATGCCGTCGGTGCGATCCGAACCCACGACCTCCGCGTCGAGTTCGACACCTGGAATCCGAACAATTGTGGAACAATCGCACAAGTTGATCCTCACCCAAAGATGGAGGGGAGAGAGAGAGAGAGAGAGAATTGCCACACATCCATAAGACGGCCGCAGCACACGTTGTCATGCAAGGGAGGCTCTCGGTTCCGTGTTCTGCGAAAGCAGAGCGAGCGAAGAATAAGGCTACGAGTCACAGGACCTTGCCACGCAACGTCGACATCTTATATGTAGCCTTTTATGTTAACTTGATATATTGACAGCCGTCCCCGTTTCCTAACAAAGGAAAAAAATTGCGAGAATAATACCACTATTTCCAACTGCCACAGGTTATGCACAGCTGGGAAGAATGGATTACCCGGCTGAAAACTGCTCACGGAGAGCAGAGAATGAATGGGGGATGGAGGGGAACGCACAGCTGCGTCCCAATAGCTATACCAATTTAAAGCTTCTTACTGCTTTCTCTCGCACGTGGTTTCGCTTTGATTTCAGAAAAATTTCGAATTCTTAACACGCACAAACACACCAGCTAAGGTGATATCCCAAAGGACGGGTCCTTGCCCTGAACGCGTCAGCGATCAGCTGGGAAAAACACGCGGACCTTTCTGGAGCAGTCTTCCTAATCGCCCTGTATCGGCGGTTTAGGAATGGAAAGTTTTCGAGGGAGTCGATAGGAATTCCAGAGATAGAAAGTGACTTGTGTTTATTCGTTTACCTTGGATATCTGTTTAGCCGAACCACAAGTGAAAGTTTGCACGTCGGAGAGCAGATAGCCGTTGCTGTGACGGTGAAAGCAATGAGCAGCAGTCCCCCAGCTCCGCTGCTCCGCCAGACTGCGTCACGGTCAGCGGTCACACACGCGTGTCACAATGCGAAACTCCGCTTGCGACAGCCAGGCTCTGATGAGACCTGCCTGCCTGGCAGGCTGCGCAAACTACGGGTGGCATGTATAAGTCACTAGCTCGCGTGGCACCGCTGCAGATTTCCGATTTGATCAAAATACCCCAGCTAGCACGTTTTACTTCGCACAACACAGAGTTTCGCACGGAAGTGATTCAGCGACTGCCCAGACCTTTATGTGACGTTTCGTCACAGTCAATTAAAAACAATTAATAGCACAGTTCAAGTGCTCTACAATGACGGCAAACTAAACTGGCTTTGGTGGTTATATTCGCAACTCAAGTCCTGTAGCAAGCTCTGCTGTGATGTATACGCCTTCCACTGTACGAAGATACCGAACAAACCAATAAGTTTGTTTTAAATGTGCAGCAAACGGCTCTTCTTCAGGGCTGCCAAATGGAACAGTTGAGAACTAAATAACATGTCGCTGCTGGACATTAGGTCGAGTTTTTGCAACATGTGCAAAAGAGGGACGGAAAGAAAAAAAAAAGTAAGGTCTGCTCCCGTGAGTTCCGTAGCGACCGAGTCGGGGCAACGCCTAGGGGGTACGGGCAGCCGCTACGGAGAATCAATGAAAAAAATTTCTGTCGTTCGTGTGTGACGCGTTTAACTGCGTAGAGAGCTCATGGGCGTCTTAAAGGGCAGAAAAAAGGACACGGCACTCACCGCAATCGACACACAATCCTCCGATCCCGAAGGAAACTTGACGATGAACTTGCTGCCGGCACGCTCTTCGGCATCGTTGAGCGGCCTGAACCGGCAGACGACTTTGATGTTGCACTCTGCCGGAGGTGCCTCCGGTGCGTTCGGTGCGTTGGGGGCTTGCTGCATGGCGTACTTTTTTTTTTTTACAGATACACACAGCTGAGAACTAGATAAAGAGCATGACCGCACGATGCTCGCAGCGTATCGATCCCACTAGCTTTAGGCCTACGCGACAGTCTCCATGATCCGCACAGGCTACGCACGTCAGCTGAACATCTGGCCGGTCAGTGGTCGCCCTGGGAGCCCGGAGCAGGCGTGCAGCGGTGAAGCACAATGGCTGAGCACGGTCGACGCGTCCGTCTTGAGCACGGCATCCAAAGAGGGAAGAACAAAGGGAATGACCACAGCACTGGGCAATCACTGGGAACGTCGACCGGCCATGCTCAGCCAGCCGCGAGGGGTACGACGGGAGTCGCTCGAGCTGACGTCAGACCCGTCGGGCGCTCGCGATGCCGCTCCAACGCTCGCCGCGGCAACTCAGTGCCATCTCGGCTCAAGCGGCCGAATTACGGCGCGTAGCTTCGCGGCGGCGGGTGTTGCAGACGACAGCAGCCTAATTGTGCGGCGCGACCGCGTTGTTAAAATGCATTCGTACCTCCACTGCTGCGCAGCGGTAAACCCAACAAGCATTAATGTTTCCTCTGCTCACGGTCCACGACTGAATAGTTCTGTTGAGTCGTACCCAAGCTGGAAAGAAAGACGGCACCGATGGAAGTTTTAGTGCTAACAAGACCGAAACACGCTCAAACGCGCGCACGCGAGTGTGTGCGCGCAATTTAGCCCTGAGTTGTACTGATTCGAAATGAGACCAGAACAAGCGCGGGGTGACACATTGGTACGCGCACACACGCACAACAGAATTCTTCTCAGCGCTTGCTACTCCACACGTCACGTATGCACTAACCAGAGCAGCATGCATGAGCAGCTCTTCAATCAACCTCTGCGGAGGTGAGTAACAGTATAGCGTGGCGCACGGTAAATTATATATTCCCATCAACCACATATATATCTACTGAACGTTTAACAAACATCCTTCCGAAACATTTAAGCACGTCCAGCGGACATCGCTATATCCAGCACTGAATGTGCTTGCTTTGCATATCAAAATCTCCGCCCCAATACTGGTGAATCGATATAATATGAACGCTACTGCTGGACATGCTGGGCGTTTGGTCAATGTCTGAATGCATATCTTTCAAGCCTACATACATGCCTCTGCAACACACATAGCAACATTTCTTTTTTAGCGCACATGTGGCACACCATAGTTTAGGATAAGGTCCAATTGCAACTGCTGTGCCAGAATATTTAGGTTACTCCCTCTTTCTCTACACCCACTTGGTCCAAAAATAACCTTCACTCATGTGCACTATGCAGTCACAAAGAGTGTATATTAATTCATTCTATGTCCTGCACAATTGATAGCATTATCTATACTGCTTTTGAAAAATCTAATAATACCCAGCTATACCATGTGGACACCTATGATATGCACATAACATGCGCATCCACTGAGGGTCTATGCTATACCCATGAGAAAGAGCCTTGGATGTAGTCTTTTTAACTATATACACATAGCATATCCATCCAGAAAATGTGGAAAATGTTTTCTGCTTTCGATACATGAAGTACTGAACCGCGAACAATTGTCACAAAGGTGTTCTAGAAGATGGCAGTCGGTCCATTTTAATGTTGCAAATGACCTGCAACTTTCTGACTGGGATGATAGGAAAGCTTTCACATGATGCAACACTCACACAGCACTGCAGGACACCTGAAAAGAGATATCTCTTCAGCAATCCAAAAGCAATAGACTATTGTAATGCTATAATGGGAACTAGATACATTACCAGTGAATACATAGGAAATGGGGTGAATGATGACATGGTATGTGTTTATATGTTGTCGAAAAAGCAGAGTGCATATACCTATATGTGTGGTAAATTTGATGGAAGACCAGCCATTGCAAACTAATTTATGGAAAATCACAAGATCAGGTCGGAGACAACTTACAATAATTAAAAGGCAGTGCTGCACTCCTTAAAGTTGTATCGGGGCTATCTATGTGCCCAATAAGGTGAGTCGAGCACGCACTGCAAAAATGCTAGGCAAACATGCTATATAGTTTTACAATTTCATAGCATAATTAAATTAAATTAAAGAGATATCATGCATGATCACTTTTATGAAGGACTTGGGTTTCAGGAATAGCAGATAATCTATTGTGAACGGAGCTACAAAAAAAAAATATACAGCAGACTAACTATTACAACAAAGAAAATGGAAAGTAGTTAAATGGCACGGAAACTAATTATACAGCCATGGGGAATAATCAGACAAATGTAAATGCAAGCAGTGCTCAGATATTTATGTCGAGGTGAGGCACAAATGGAGAGCTCTCCTGTAAAGCAAGTTTTGGCAAGACATGCTCCCAAGAAAAAGTGCTATAATCTACTTATTGGCCAAAGGCTTTTTACACTGCTCAACCAAATGCACTCAAGTGAAACTTCATCCCCTCTGCAGCTCTAAGGTTTAGTGAACTTTTTTTGAGTTGTTCAAATAAAGTTAGGTGCCTCTGCAAGTGTGTCTGCGTGTCGACAGAGATGCAGGCATGAAAATAACCATGAAATTTGAACCATCAAATTGAATTTTAGCTCCTTAGCAAATTAAAAGTGCTCCTAAATTCCATCTTATCGCTGACAAATTAGACAGCTTAAGACTTGGAGGAATAACTGTCAGTGAAAGTCATCGATATTCCATTCAACCACAGCATTGCTGCTGGATGCGCAAAGCATCACCTTTAAGGGCATTCCAGATATCCACAGGAAATCCTAAAACTATTGCAAGATATACGGTGTGTTATCTTCACGAGATGAATGTCTGTGCTGCTGGTTTGGTTTTATGGGGTTTTTAACGTCCCAAAGAGACTTTGGCTTGCTTGGGCTTTATTCAGTTAACAAACTTTCTAATGCCCTGAAGTCGAGAGTTGGACGAAAACTCGTCTGGTCGGGGACGATCATAATAAAACTTAAAAGGAGGACGCCGACCAAAAGTAAAAAACGAAAAGAAAAAGAAAACAACAAAATGACATTTCGGCTGGTACAGAGCCGAAACGAAACATCATTTTGTTGTTGTTTTTTTTGTTTTTTACTTTTGGTCGGCGTCCTCCTTTTAAGTTTTATTCTAATGCCCTCAAGCAAAATAGTTATCAAAGGCGCATCGCAAGCATTTTGCACACTGCAAGTGAAGTGCTGGGAAAAATATCTAGTTTTTCATTCTTTAGAATGACTGATTTACAGAAATTATTAACAAACAGACTTCTTTGACATTGTTTTCAAATATTTGAAGGCAATATAAGGAATATGCTTGGAATAACTGTTCTCTTCATCTGTATCTGCCATCACCATCATCAGCCTGACTATGCCCACTTCAGGGCAAAGGCCTCTCCCATGTCTCTCCAATTAACCCTGTCCTTTGCCAGCTGCAGCCTCCGTATCCCCGCAAGCTTCTTAATATCATCCGCCCATCTAACTTTCTGCTGACCCCTGCTACGCTTGCCTTGTCTTGGAATCTACTCCGTTACCCTTAAGGAAGAGTGGTTATCTTGCCTTTGCGCTACCCCTGCCCAAGCCCATTTCTTCCTCTTGATTTGGGCTAGGATGTCATTAAACCGCATTTGTTCCCTCACCCACTTTCACAAAAGGTTGTGACCAAGTACCACACCAGGGCGGCCAATTCCTGCTCTGGTAAGGGAGTGTGCTGTCGGTATCCGTAATAGGCAGCTTTAAATTGCTTTGGGGTTAAGTGTTGGTGGATTTAGTTTTCCCAGAGAAGTGCACGTCTTTGGTTATATTATAATGTCAATATAGACTGTGCGAATCTCTTGTAGGCGGCATTTAAGTTCACTTGAAGAATTCTTTTTATTTTTTTGATAAGCCGGTGTCCTTTGCTTTATCTTCCGTTTAACCTCACAAGTCATCTGGGGTTTATCAACAGTTTGTCTGTGAGAGATATGTTTAAATGGAACATCTTTTTCCACAAGTGATAGCACCCCACTTTTAAAGGTATTCCATAGAAAGTCTGTGCTCCGAGATTAATTCTGAGCATATTGCAGATGTCACTGAATGAGCTATTGAATGACAGTTACTTGAGAACTTCTATTTTATGCTGCTGTTTTTATCAGTTATTCTGTTGCTCCAAAGAACCAAGTGTCTTTTGTAACTCCATGCCAAAGCTTGCAAGACTGCCATTATGTTTTTGCATTCTACCATCATATTATCGTCTAAAAGCAACAGACATCACAGAAACAATTTAAATTTAATGTCTTAGCACTCTGGATGTGGTGGTTTTCTTGGCAACTTTATAACAGCACAGAATTAGTTCTCGTTTATGTTGTTCACTTATGCTACATGTCACATCATGCAAACATCCGTTCAGCATGGGCTCAAAAAATTCACACAAGCAATTCGCACAGTATAGAAAGTAATCTGCCTGATCACTTGAACAGACATTTAAGAAATCCCTTGTGTTTTCACCATAAGCGCAGTTCAAGGCTCCATTAGTGGACATTCCTTACTCAAAGGGAACCCTGTTTTACTATAGGATGCTTGAGACTAAACTGTACATCCTTTTGATATTTATTGATTGGAAAAAATATGCACTCATTTTTGCCTGACATGTCAAAATAAAGATCCCTCGCATTAAAGTAGCCTCCTTATCTTGTGTACCTTCTCATTAAAAAGATGTCTTACAAACAATCTTAGTACAGACTTCCCTGAATGACGTTCAGTCATGCTTAAGATTTTTTCTATGTGAACTAATTTTTTACACATTACAATCTTTCCATGTGCAAGGCTGATGAAAGAACCTGTACCAATGCTGATTACTGTTTTACACGCCAGCATTAAGCTCGTGTTCAGCAGAGAAACGCCGTAGTAGTTGGTGCTGGCATGTCACGAAAATCCAGATTGGTCAACAGGGTCATGACGTCACATGTCGAGCTGTGGAAAGAAAATTATTAAAACTTGAGGTATATGGTAATTACGGGGCTGTAGCATGACTCAAATATCATTATGATGTGTAAGGATCTAAACTTAATTATGCTGGGTAGCATGAGTCAGACACGCTACCTTTAGGCCTTTTTTTTCATTATTGACGCTACCCTTACCCGCAGCGGTGGCTCAGTGGTTAGGGCGCTCGACTACTGATCCGGAGCTCCCGGGTTCGAACCCGACCGCGGCGGCTGCGTTTTTATGGGGTAAAAACGCTAAGGCGCCCGTGTGCTGTGCGATGTCAGTGCACGTTAAAGATCCCCAGGTGGTCGAAATTATTCCGGAGCCCTCCACTACGGCACCTCTTCTTCCTTTCTTCTTTCACTCCTCCTTTATCCCTTCCCTTACGGCCCGGTTCAGGTGTCCAACGATATATGAGACAGATACTGCGCCATTTCCTTTCCCCAAAAAAACCAACCAACCAATTACCCTTAGGCGACTAAGGCATGCTCATTTTACTTGGCTAAAGCGAGACCTTGTGGTGTATCACGTGGTCTGACATGTGTACTGATGTATGCTAATGAGTGTTTATAATTAGAAAGAGGTACTAATTAAATAAGTTAAGAAAATAGCAAGTAACTATAAACACTGTCGCATCATACCCAAAAATAAAATAAACAAATAAGGCAGAACTTAATCGTCCCCCAAATTTTGTCTCACTTCTTATATATGCTGATTATATACACGTTGGCAAGACAAAGTAAAAGCGCCATTTTTTAATTATATACAGATATGTGCTGAAGATAGGCACTTGTTTACAAGTTTGCTAGTAAGCAAAAAAAATTTAAATTAAGAAACAATGACAGTACTACACAGTGCAGAAGAAACAAGACACAAGGTGTCCTCTCACTTGTGCCGCATTTCTTTCATGCCGTGTACTCATCGCTATGCCAGACCAAACTAGCCCAAGCTGCGACGTTATTATAGTAAAAAACAATAAAGCAAACTAAGTATAAGAGGGCAAAGGCACATGGGAAACTTTATCTCACAACAGGTAGCATCTCAATATGCTTGCTGATGTGGTTAACAAACAGCACATCTCACAACTACAGTAATGCCCTAGAGAAGGCTTTGTGATGCATCAAGCATGTATTTCAACATCCTGCTCGACTTAGGTCAGGCTTACCGCTGTGTTTTCCTCTGAGGCAGGGTGCATTTTGAATATACTGTAAATAAAACATATTTTAGTGTATTTATTATGGTTACTGTTACACAGGACAAAGCTATGCACATGGCTGGAAAAGAAAAGAAAAAAAAACAAGATTCAGGCACGCTTTGAACCTGACCGCAAGCACCTCCTAACCAGCTGTGAAAAATGTTCCTTCTGTCAACTGCCGCACAGCGGTGTTCATGTAGCGTCAGGCTCGCCTCTGCTCCTCATCGCACTCTGCATCCGCTTTGAGAAGCGAGCGGGGTTAGTGTGGAACTCCTTGAACAGCTCGTACAGTATGGTCGCCTTTTTGTCGCGGTGAAGAGCAGCCGTGTTATTCCTGCACCAAGTTTTCGGGTTGCCCTGGCAGTCTTCGGTGATTCGAGCCAAGAGGCTTTCGGCGCGCGAGTGCATGGCCGCCTGTGTCTCTTTCATCCTGTCGATCGCGGCAACTTTGGCACTCGCAGCAAGAAGGAGCTTCTTGCAGCGTTCTTCCAGCGCGGCCCCGTAGTCTTCCGGCGGGTCGCTCTTTGCCTCTTCCGGTTGAGCTGCAGCTGCTGCGGCTCCACCACACTGTTCAGCGATGGCGGTAGCTTCGGCTATAAGCGACTTGCACTTTTCTCGTCCTGAGGCGAGGATGCTGCGAAGACGGGAAACGCTGTTCAGCACATCATCGACGCGCAACTTGCCTGTTTCTTCGGAGCCCTCGATGTCACGCAGCCGGCGATTTTGGTACAGAAGTTGGCGCACAATGGCCACTCGCTTGTTGACGCTTGCCGTCAGCTTGAGTATATCCGAACAGTCGCGGGCGTCGGCCGTATCAAGCCGTGCTGACAGGAGCACGCGCTCGGCCAACTCTTTCGGAAGCCGAGTCTTCGATGGCGATCCACGCGACTTCTCGACGTCGTCATTGTCACCTAGCAACCCGCGAACACGTTCTTCAACAAGGCGCGGAAGAGCAGCATACACGGCGCTGAGCTTGTTCAGTTCGATATCCCTGGAGGAATGCGCTACGTTTTGTGCACCGGGCGTAGTGGCGGTCCACACCTTCAGGTCGTGAGCGGCTGAGTCGTCGCCGATCAAAGTGCAAACAAGCTCCGCGCATAGCTTTCCTTGCCCCTGTGCGACGAACTCATCGCCGCCGTCCGCCAGGATGGCAGCAATGCAGTCATTAATGCTGTTTGCAACGCCCGATGTCGAGGGAACGCCAGCGCTTTCGTCGGGGCGCATTCGACGCCGCGGAATGATTTTAGCCTGTTTGCAGAGTTTGTCGCAAAGACTTCTTTCAGCTTTTAGGCAGGCCAGCAGCTTACCTACGTTGAGAAACTCGTCGGTCCCATCGGCGGATCTGCGTGCGAGCAGTCCATCAAGCTTCTGTGTCACCTCAGCGACGATGGCACCAGTCCTTTCGTGCACTTTCTTCAGGCGGTCATCGCAAAGTGCCAGCCGGGACAACTCTGCTTCCGCCTTGCTTATCGCAGAATCTAGGTCGAAACGCCGGGCAGTCATACCTTCTTTGTGACAGCGTACACGACGCACATTCGAATTTCGAACGCGGCGATGCGGCTTTCACGATTTTCGTTTATTCGCTGGATTGGATTGGTTGGGATTTGGTTGGATTGCAGCAATTCATCCTGGAGAACATGCCTGAAGCAATGCCTCCTGAAGAACATGCCTGAAGCGTCAGGGGTCTTTCTGTCCTCAGTAGAGCGCACGTCAGCCGTATGGCGGCGCTGTCAAATGACCCAGTATAACCCGTTTCCAGTGACTCTAACCCAGTAAGGGGGCAATTCAGCAATTATCGGTTAAGAAAAAGGTTAAAGAAACAGAGAGAGCTCTGTGGAAAACAGGGATGCTGACGAAATCGGCACTGGGAACATACCGGACCTTTAAACAGGAAATTGTCAAAGAAAATATCTATGATATTTGTAGGGGAAGCTCTTTGTTGTTTGAGGCCAGGACTGGAGTTTTGCGGACTAAGACGTATAGAGTCAGGTACCATGAGATGGACACTTTGTGCATTGCGTGCGGAGAGGAGGAGGAAACGGCTGAACACTTGATACTTATCTGTAAAGGGCTTCACCCTACAGTGGAAAGCAGCGGGGCTGACTTACCCAAGGCATTGGGGTTTAGGGATAGTGAAGGGAAAGTGGATTTTAAGAGGTTAGAAGTAACCAAGCGAAGGTTATACGATTGGTGGCTAAAAGCAAGACAGGAGTAAAATTTCACAAGGCATGGCTAGGTAGCTTGAGCCACCGCCCGATTTAAAGGGTTCAGCCGTATCCATCCATCCATCCATAAGTTGAGTTTCAAAAGAGAAACCAAAGTAGGACTGAAGCGAGATGAACAATAAGAGGGGAATTTTTACTCAGAAAAGCAACTGGAAGCAGCAGCCAAATAAATTGAGAAAGTAATTTTTGAGGATAGTGAAACAGAATGGACTTATACCAAATTAACTCGATTACTGGAGCAATAGCTAGCTAAGGTGCGAGTACAGCTAAAAGGGAAAAGACGCAAACCCTAGAGTTGGTGGGATGAGAACGTCAAGAGGGCGATAGAGAAACGTCAGGAAGCGTCCAGGGAACACAGATATTCCAAGAAGAGGGGGGAAACAGAAGCTGAAGTAGACAGAAAATGGGTACCTTCATAAATTTGTGTAGAAGGGAAGCATCCTATTTGATGAATGAGAAAATTAGAAGAAAGGGTACCCAATGGATGTCAAAAGTAAATAAAAAAAGATAGAAAAGCAGCTCCAAAATTCTGGAAGCATCTAAATGCAATGAGTAATAAGACTAGGCTGGAACAAAGGTTTATAGTTACAGCTCAGGGTATTCGACTAGAAGGGAATGAAGCGATAAAACACATAGGCACAAGGATGACAGAAAAATTTAAAGAAAGAAATGTTGCACATAATTTATTGAAGGAGGATAGACCGGTTACTGCAATAGCTTCACTTGAGCAAAGAGAGTGGGAAAGGGCAGAGAAGGTTCCTAGTGGCACGTCAACAGGACCAGATGGTATTCCGATTATGTTAATAAAGAAGCTAGGACCAAAATCCAAGCAAACATTAATACAGGTAGTGTATAAAATGATAGTGGATGGGAAAGTCCCCGATGAATGGCGATTAAGTAGAATGAACACGATATATAAGGGAAAGGGGGACAAAGCTGATGTAGGTAACTACCGTCCCATAACAGTGATCACATCTGTGGTGTACAGGGTGGTGATGCAGATTATAAAGGACAGATTGCAGGCTTGGGTGGAGAATGAAGGGGAGCTACAAAATGGGTTCCGGAAACAAAGGAGGTTGGAGGACAATCTGTTTTCGTTGACGCAGGTATAGAGATTGCTGAAAAGGAACACAGGCCCCTATGGCTAGCATTTCTGGATATTTAAAGAGCGTACGACAACGTTATTCAAGAGTATCTGTGGGACATACTGGGCACATTGGATGTGGAAGATGGTTAATTAATCTTTTAAAAGATATATATGAAGGTACCAGAGTGCTTATAAAATGGAAAAAAAAAATGTACGTGCCAGAGCCTGTAGAGATACAGCGGGCGCTTAGGCAAGGATGACCTCTGTCTCCTTTGTTGTTCATGTTGTACCTGCAAGGGTTGGAGACCAAGCTAGAGAGGAGCGGACTAGGCTTCAACCTTTCTTTTTTCAAGCAAGGAGAATTGATTAAACAGTCATTACCGGGTCTAATATGATATAGTGCTAATGGCAACAAGGAAGATTTACAGAAGTTGATAGACATATGTGGTACAGAGGGAGATAGATAAGGTTTCAAGTTTAGTAAGGAAAAATCTGCAGTCATGATATTTAATGATGAGGTCGGCGAGCATAGAATACAGGGGTTCACGCTAGAAATAGTGGATGAGTACGTATCTTGGGGTGTGGATAAATAACGGCGCTGAGTATCTGACAGAGCATGAAAAATATGTAATGAATAAAGCTAGTAGGAACGCAGCTGTCATGAAAAATAGGGCACTGTGGAATTACAATAGGTATGAAGTGGTAAGAGGGATCTGGAAAGGGGTGATGGTTCCTAGCCTGACTTTTGGTAATGCGGTCCTGTGCATGAGACCAGATGTTCAAGCAAGGTTAGAAATTAAACAACGCGGCGTAGGGAGGCTAGCTTTGGGAGCACATGGCAATACTCCAAATCAGGGGGTACAGGATGATATAGGATGGGCATCGTTCGAGAGCAGAGAAGCTAGCAGTGAGATAGCATTTGAGGAGCGATTGAGAAAATTGGGGAGAAGCAGTGGGCTAGGAGAGTTTTCAGATACCTGTATATAAGGAATGTTGATACGAAATGGAGAAAGCGAACTAGAAAATTGACGAGCAAATATCTGGACAGCAGTAGGGGGGAAAATCAGCAATTATCAGTTAAGAAAAAGGTTAAAGAAACAGAAAGAGCTCTGTGGAAAACAGGGATGCTGACCAAATCAGCACTGGGAACATACATGAGCAGGAAATTGCCAAAGAAAATATCTATGATAACTGTAGGGGAAGCTCTTTGTTGTTTGAGGCCAGGACGGGTGTTACGCGGACTAAGACATATAGAGCCAGGTACTATGAGATAGACACGCACGTTGTGCGTTGCGTGCGGAGAGGAGGAAACGGCTGAACACTTGATACTTTTCTGTAAAGGGCTCACCCATAGTCATGGCTAGGTGGCTTGAGCGACCGCCCGATTTAAAGGGTTCAGCCGTATCCATCCGTCCGTCCGTCCATCCATCCATCCATCCATCCATCCATCCATCAATGCGGGGCGCCCGATCATTCTATTTCATCCTTTTTTCGGGCTTTTAGCAACAACTTTTAGTTCGTTAACGACAAAAAACATGATTTTGGATGCCTCATAGTGCAGCAAATGCTTAGAAAGTCTAAGCTGACTTCCACATATTACTGAAAGAGGATCGTCAGTTTCGATTTCGAAATCTAAAAGCGTGCTGTGCACCCCGTTCTATCATGCCGTTAGGACCTTTTGTCTTCTGCATAACCAGTGTTGATGGTGTTGATTTGTAGAGGCTCTTGCTTGTTTAGGTCGTGATAGGGATACTGTACGTACGTTACTAGATCTGCTCGCGAGGAGACTTGTATATAAGTCTTAGGGTGTCCTGTTCTTTCATATCCCTTTATTTTTACTGCTGACTCTTCGCAAGATTCTTGAGATTTGCTCTGTTGTATTCTTGAGAGAGGCGATGGTTTTGCTACATCGTCCTAGCTGTGTTCTGCTGCCACAATCCATGCCAAGCACTCGGACTTCCGTTTTCTCAGGTATTGTCTCGTTTCCGTGTTTCAAGGTGACTCTTAAAGCGTCTCTCAAGTTTTTAAAG